>BGZK01001418.1:0-156410 GCA_005406025.1 Eumeta japonica
GCGAAGTAAGATTGATCAGGATGCAGAAATCAATCTCCCCGTCATATCATTCGCAGACGATATTATCATTATAGGTGAGGTACCACAGTTCTCACTAATATATGAAGAACTTAAAAGAACTCCCTAATTCAGTGGGCTTTCTAAATGAAACTAAGACAAGATGCTAGTCAGAGATCCAATCAACAAGAGCATAGCCAAGCAAATACAGGAAATAAATGGAGTCCTAATCACCCAGTGGACACCATTAAATATCTGGATATGTACCACCTCAGAGCTGAGTCGAAGAGACACGATAAAGGCAAGATGTAAACAGGCAATCCGCAATGCGAAAGGTCTCTTCTCTTCATCAAGAAGACCAAATGCACTGGAAAATCGCCAAGTTAATTTACAAAATGGATTCTCCCTCCATGACATACGGTCTGAAATGTAGTGCATTAACCAAATCAAATAGAACAAGACTGAGACAGTATGAAAGAGAGAGATTCTGAAAGATATGTTACAAGCCGCAAGAAATCAACCTAAACTGAAAACACAAGAAATCCTCGAAGGGAAAACAATCACCAAAATCATCAAGGTTAGAAGAATATGTTACTACGGTCATCTACTAAGAAGAGACCAACCCCACATACTTAACTCTGCTCTAAGATATACTACAACAGAGAGAAAAGTTGGACGTCCCATTTATACATGGGAAGACTTCGCTTCGACAAGATCCCATTATCACAATAGGAACCAAGAGGAATGGGACACATTAGCTCAGAACAAAATGGAAATGAAAAAAGCCGCGGATGAACTATACCAACTCCCAGAAACGGACACCGAAAGCTCTGCACCAGTGAAGAAAATGAAGAATAGAAGACTAACGGGAAAAACAAACTTACTCAGATTTCTTATACATACAAACGCTACTACAATGGGAACTAAGAAGAACAAAGCAAATTAAAGATTAGGAAGGTGTGGACGAACTATAACCAACTCTCAGCACCAAAAGTTTATCTAAGCAAAGAGAATGAAGTATGAAGATTAACTGAAGAAACAAACTTTAAGAAAAAGGCTATCTTAGAACACACATGACTTAACCACAACAAAAACTAAAGGGAATAGGCCACATTAGCAATGAGCAACGTAGAAACTAAAAGATTACGGACGAACCATACCAACATCCAGAAGCAAACACTGAAAGCTCTACACCAAGCAAAGAAAACGGAGAACGGAAGACAAATGAAAGAAACTTGCCCTTCCTACTGTATTTATTGACACATTATAGTATCTATTACCCATCCTAATCCAGTTTCTGGCTAAAGGTTGCACGAATACCGGCTGGCTCTACACTCCCGTCACACCTAATCCAGATTAGAATCTACACTCCCCGATATTTACGCCCTTCGGTGTATCGGGACTTGTCCCTTTCTAGCCATAGGACTAGAAGGTCGAGCGATGATGATGATGATGATGATGATGATGTATATAAATACCTGTATTGAGAACTTGTGGATTGCCCCAATTTTATAGGACCAATAATTTCCGGCACGTTCATATTTAGATTGCATTTTGGACTAGCTACTATTAAACATATAAATATATATACTACACCGGTATAGATGCTGCTGTACAATTCACAGTATAGACATGTTTGCATTCTCTAAAATAAAAGACATAAATATTTTCTTTAGCTTTAGTAAATATATTTTTTTTATTTCTATGGGGATATTATATTTTTCCATTGCCTTCATCGAATTAAATACAAAATGATTCGTTGCATTTCCTGATTTCGACACCCGTAAGACACCCATGAGATAAACATTTTTCTTTGGATATTCTATTGTGCAGGGTGTTAATGTGCGGAAATCCATAATTAGACATTTACCTGGAACCTATGTTATCATGCAGCAAACAACCCACCGCTAACCCTCGAATCGCTTATCCCTATCCAACGAATTGAATATTGATTATAGAGCATTAGTAGATATCGAACACCTAAGCAAGTGTTAATATTTTATTTATCTTAATCCGCTAAATAATTTTAATGTTATTTTGCACATTTTATGTCAAAACTATCTTCAACAAAATACAGACTGTTGCATTCACTAGGGTATCAAGAGTGTTAAAGCTACCAACAGATGCGTTCTCAACCACCTCACATGACGTACAGTCGTGCATTAAATGGTACGTCAAATGGTGACAGAAGCCCTTCTACCAGCAGCCACAGACCATCACCGACAGACATGCTTGTCAATTGTTAACACTCCTGACACCCTGGTAGATGTGACTGTATTTTCTTGAGGATGTTTTGATCTGACACAAGATGCACGTAAAAATAACATTATAACTGTTTAGCAGACTAAGATAAATAAAATATTAATATTTGCTTAGGTGTTCGATACCTGTCAATCCTCTCGAATCATTCAATTCGTTGCATAGGGATTCGTAGTGGAAGAACAGTTTGGAGGGCCAGCGGTGGATTGCGTGCTGTAGTTAACATATGATGTAAGCTAGCGTCTAATTATATTATTCTTTGGGATCAACTCGAAATATTTGTATCTTTAATCTATTTAATTCTAACTTTGAATAGAAATTGTGGTTTCTTAGATTGAAAAGATGAGATTTTTTGGAAACCATGGGAATGTATTATAAAAGAAACTACGCCATTTGCTTAACTGCTGGTCCTGTGAGAATAACAATTTCAATTGTGTAGTTTTTTTTTCTCCTTTTCATACATATTACGTGTTTCCGATTTGATTTCTAGCTCTACCCCATTTCGAGGTGAGTTTTACCAAAAAAGTCTAAAATAGTATGTATATTATTTTAGAAAAAAATGCTTGATATGTCATTTTGGGTCGTAATTTCATTTTTAATTAAAAAAAAAAGTTACGCCATGCAAATGTTCTCCTGTTTTTCTTGTTTAGAACATTAATTAACAGAAATTATACAACAGTATTTTTTCGTTTCTGACCAAATAATACTTAACATCTTCTATACAAGAAGTGTGATAAGTATTATTTGTATAAGTATCAAATAAAGCGATTGAAAAAAAATTGAAAAGCCTTGTCATTATTTCTGATAAGAAAATTCATACATTTGTAATGTCATTCAGAAAATCGACGACGTTTTTAGACCAATCTCAAACACAATTTCTTTTACTGGGGGATTGAATTTAATACTTCCACAAGTACTTCCAAAAATACTTACACATTGCGTGTGTCTGACACCAAAGGTTATCTACAGTCGGTATTTCGTGCGTCCGACGTCAGTATTCATTCGACTCCGCGTCGGTGAGTCGGTCACTCGATCCAGACATCTCTCTTCACAATATCCAGTGTTATTGTAACTGACGACATTTTATAATTATACAAGTGGGTTTACGCGTCCGCGTACGCGTTCGAGGTATTAAAAAGGAGATATCAAAAAATGAAAAAAATATTTATGTAATCACCTTTTTTTTCCCAAAAACAATAACATAAAACAGATTTTCCAATGAAATCGTGATGAACTAGCGGACATCCGACGTGAAAACATAAATGGTATTTTGGGCAATATCAAAAGCGGGTAATAAAATTAAAATCAATGCATTTCTAATTTGAGCGCGGCGCGCCGGAACGAATGGGCGACGTCTCACGTACGCCCACTTTAATTTATGCTTTTTTATTCCGCGCCCTCGGATAAAAGCCTTTCTTATTTACAACTACACACGGAACGCTCGTCGCGCCGCCGCGCGGTGCCGCCTGAAAAAAAATGGCGAGTCATTGGAAAGTTTTTAGTGCGTTATTTCATCGAACCTTCGAGTTTTCTAGGGCCGGGCTGCAAATTGGTTCATAATTTAGAATGTGTCCGGCGAGCGTTTGCATAACCTTTTCGTGTCAATAATAAAAAACCATGATTAGAAGTGCCGTAAGCTTCTTATAGCTAATATTGAAAATGAATTAACATTAAAAGTGCAAATTACCAACTTTCATCAAGTTTGTAAAGAATATAAAAAGGTTACGATTCTTTAAATTCTCGACACAAATATTTAAAATTTCACGAAAAATTTAGGAAGACATTTCTTTTAGCCCGAACTTCGCGAAATGAGTTTTCCGTCGATCGATGGCCTAACTTTTAAATAAGTAATCCCAAAATTTAATAACTTTGAGATTTTTATGATCATCCAGATCTAATGAAAACTACGTCGAGTACTGCAAAACATTTTAAAATCAATGCATTTGGTATATTTTTAAATTAAATTTAGTTCACAACATTTGACACGGTTTGATCGAATGACTAGATAATAAAATTAACAAATAATTAATAATAAATATAAAAATAAAATTGACAAATTTTTGTTTTCCATTATCTAATCGGCTAAATTCTGAAAAAAATTCAGGAGTGTCACAAAATCTGCAGCAAATTAATTAAGCGTTATTGAAGGAAAATATCAAAATTAAATTTTCAAGTGACAGCTAAATGAATTGTATAAAAAAAACAAGTTCACAACTTTAGAAAAAGTTTTACTTATTTTCTGTTCGAGCATGGAACTATATGTCGGTATCTTTTAGACCTTTATGAACTCGAAAATAGCGGAAAGTTTTGTGTTTAACCTGCAGGGTCAACCACTTAGCAGATTTTTTAAAACACCTTCTTTTTTGAAAAGCGAATTAAAGAAAATTTAAGACCATAACTTTTCAAAAATCATAATAATCCTTAGGAGACATCTGATGATCGGGCCATGACGTTTCTCAAAAGCACACGAGTATTTACTCCGATAATTTCCGAGATGCAACAATGCGTTTAAAAATGCTAAAAGCATTAATACATGTTTTTGTGTACATAGCATACAATTAACTCAATTAACTATAGCTGTTTAGATGATGATGTTTAACATTACTTTGTAACGTATGTAATAATACCTGTTTAATTGTTACGTCTTTGTAAATGTATTGATATTGTAAATGTCTTCATATTATGTTCGCTATCCATTTCATTGGCCGAGACCTGTAGATTTCGTCCGATTCAGTTGAGGATTTAACGGAAGAGCATCGGAGCGAATACGAACCGAGACGCGGAAGTAACGCGGACGCAGGAGAGCCACATTTTTATCAAAATCCGGCCATTACATTATGTAAGAGGAGTAAATATTCCTGACTTCATGAATGCAGATCTCGTCGGAATTTATTTGCCGAGGGTCAATTAGTAGTGCGATAAAATGCACCGATTCCATAAAGTGGGAGAGGTGCTCGCTGCGTCTGCGTATTACTGAGGACCATTTTCGGCAATATAAAATTTTGAACACAATACCCGTGACACCGGTCGTGTAGTCATAAACAGAAATATGTCAAATATTTTTAATTTAATTAATGGTATGTGTTTTCTAAACATTATTTTCTCATGTATGATGATATTTTTAAGATTTCAAGTCATACTGCTCGCCCCTTTTTTGCTCAATGTGCCCGTCGTTAATTGCTACGCAATTTAACAAACAGAAAGATTATAAGCTGTTTATAAGCATTTCGTATACCCGACGAAAAGAACGGAACATTCCTAAGTCACTATTGCGTTTGTCTGTCTATCCGTAGCTTAGAAGCTATATCTCGAAATCTATACGCGCTGATATAATGTGCGTTTTGGTGTACATACAGGATTAAGTTACTAGTCACGATCATATAACGTAAATGAAGAACTATTATTTTGGGGCTTATTGTTAAGAGCAAATCAGAGTATTAAAAAAAAATGATCATATGCATCATGTGACATATCAAACAAACGGGTTAGTTATGAAAAATATAAATTATTTTTTTTTATATGGTTTTAAAGATGTTTAAAAAATATATACAAAAGTCAACCGTTCCCTATCTTATCTCTAAACCAAAAACTTGAAAACAAATAGGCAATATATGGCGTCACCCGTAGTCTACAGGAAAACACAAACGAAGATTGTGAGGATTGAAATACCCACGGGAAGCACGCAGAGTCGAGAAGAAAGAATGTGTAAAAACATGTGGCATAATTTCCCAAGAATTTTGCAAAGATTTAGAGTACGGAACCCTCTACATGCGAGTTTGACTCGGAACAGGCCGGTTTCTTAAAAGAAAAATATTAATATTGTAAGATGTTTACCCAAAGTTAAACTGTAAGGTTAAACGCGAAGTTAAAGAGTAATTTAATCAAGTAAAAGTTTATGTGTGCATAATATCAAAAACCGTATTTCTGATAATATCCAACTCGAGTATAGATAATCTTATTAATTAAAAACTGGTTAAAACTCTCGTCTTACTGCAGTAACTTTTAAGTTCAGTTTCAGAGATATATACATAACAAACAAATATGTGTATTGTCTTTTTTGCAATATTTATTATCTATCAATGTCTGCTTTGATGTATCCGCACTGTTTGACGTTGTTCAGAAATAAGAAAAAAATGCTAAATGCCCCAGTCCGACTCCTACTTAGCCGGTTTTTATAAATCGTTCGAGACGAAGCGCATCGCCGAATCGGTAAGAAGGTCGTTGATTATCGACCCTCATGTGCCTAATTATTAAAATATCCAAAAAATATTTGAAATCTTATCTCGTACGTCGTGAAATCATTTAAAAATTAGTAATGTTTATGATGCCGAGGTAAAAAAAACCGCGTCGCATGTATTTATCACGGTGAGGTGGTTAAGCATGATTTACGAGGTACAATGTTTGTAAATAATAATTATGGCATTGAACATGACGTATCGGCCCCGACGAATGGCCGGTTCGAGACATTTCAAATCCGTCATAAACTAAAGTCGGTTTACGATTTACCTGGAACGTTACGGGTATTAAAAAAATGTATGACGAATGTCTTGACTTTGGAAGAATTTTTCTTTAGGGTTCTGTGGTTCGAGACGAAATCCTCATGAAGTCGTCCAGTCTACTCGTTCTGTATTTGCAGCGGCATATCTTTTATAGGTACGCATGGAAGCTATTCTGCTATATGGATATTTAAAACGTAGTTCAGATTTAACAAAGCAAATTGCCCGTAAACGTACATTACAACTACAGATATAAAATGGATAGTTATTTAATAAAATAATTGTATTAGTTACAGAGCACATTAATTTTATTGTTTTTCTATGGTATTATTGTTCTTTGATTGTACATATTTAAGTATTTACCATTAACACAATGACAAACACAAACTGTGTATTTTCGGTTGTATATTTGCGTGTCGAAGGAAAGAAATAAAATATTGTGGATTTTCTTGTGGTACAAAATAGGAGACTTTGTCTTCATAGATTTTTAACTATTAGTAAATTATTTGCGAAACACATAATATTGTTTAATACTAATTGCTTTATTTTTATTTGTTAAAACGTCTTTGCTGTTTTTGTTGTTCGGAACAAATTTAAGTTCTTTGTTATTAAGGCTGACGTCTATTAAATGTCGGAAACATTAAACATGTTGAAGTCTATTCAACACCTACAAGCATCAGCAGCAATCATATGACGTTCCATAGCCGATTATTGACTCTAGTTGCGTTAAAATGTTAGCAAAGAAATTACTATAAGGTTTCAATAAAAAAATGCGTTGTAGAACGTAATAAATATTCTCACAGATTACTACTACTCGAGATGACAACCACATTGACTTATCAATTTTACTTTACTTAATCTTTTGATGCGAAGTGACCGTAAGCGGCTGTAGCGAGCAGTCGGCGACCCCGCGCGGTTTTCGACACAGGGCACGGAAGTAGCTATCGCGGGCGCGCGCCCGGCTCGGCGGCCGGCGCCCGTAGCCAGGGCGCGCGGGGCAGGATGCCTTTTTTGCATTCAGTGCCTAAATAGGGCTGAAGGGCTGACCGACTCGCTTTGCGTATACGTGGATGCGGTCGGTATACGTGAAAAGTGTACTGAACAATACTGGGAGCGGCGTCGTTTGATACGGTCGTCCCAATGCGGAAGCGTATCGGTATCGTGGACACTGATGGACACATCACTTTACGGACTTTTTAAAGAAGTTGAGGATATTTTTTTTGTTTGCGTAGTGTCATAGGGACTTAATAGTGCTTTAATCGATCATCAATTTCTTAAATTCGAGTTATATATTAGTACCTCCTGAAGTTTTCTTTAATAATGAAACTTAGCGGTAAACCATTTTGTATATCGATGTTATTCTGACATCGTAGATCTTCGAATGAAATTGATTAATATACTGAAAACTACAATTTTCTGAGTCTTGTACTTATTTTATTAGTATCTTTTATTAAAATAATACGTACGAAAGAGAATTCAGTGCGTTTTAAAATTTCGTAACAGACTACTAAAAGGCCCTTAATATCGATATTACTCGTAACAACGCTGGCTGTCGAGGGCTTCGTCGTTTCAATACCTGCGCCGCGGCGGCGCGACGTCGAGATCAAAGGAGCATATTAATTTGGTAACTAGGAATATTTTAAAATTTTTAGATTCTGTAATCCAATAATTCCTGAGAATATTAACAGTAAGAGATGGACAAAAATACACCACAAAACTAGAATATTACATACTTTTCAAACACAAAACCACGAAGTATGTATAAGAAATACACCCATATTTATTTTCCCTTTTTTACCCTTTTTTATTCTGTTTCTTTTTAAAAAACCATTGCAATTCAATTAATTATTACTCTCTATGTTAATATAAAAATATTAATTTCAAATAAATATTTAAAAATAATGTTATAAAGTATTTATGACAAATACGTGGTTAATATACTTTATAGAAAAATATACGTTCTGAAATGTGAAAAGTACAAGGCTTTAATACTACAAGATTAAATTCTGTAACTACAAATTTATTGGTCGTTAACATTTTGTTCATAATGTTTACGGTCATCGTGTAATGAGGTTAAATATTCACTTAGTGGCTTTAATTTACTTAGTAAGAACAATGATGACCACGGTATGTTAAGTAATAAATGAGAACTTACAATGCACTTATGATTATATTTTATTTGTTCCTAGTATTATTCTCACGATTTATTTTTAGTATATAAAAAATCCTTAGTTAATAATAATTGATTATTCATAAGACATTTTACAGGTGAAAATATTGACAACATAGGCATATCTGAAGATTTAGGACTTCTTCCATAATTTTCTTACAAATTTCCTTTTATTAAGAAAAAAAAACATTTTTAGGTAAAAGTGTTGCTAAAAGTATTCTTAATGCCGCTTTGTTTCCTTCATTAGAACCATTTATTTTACTGATACTATAAGGTTTTAATTTACAAATGAATCGCGCCGGCCCTGTATTAAGAATAAATAATTAAAGTTATAGTAACTATACAATTGATTTTAATGATCTATTCGAACATTTGAAATTATAATTCTTACATTTCTTAAAAGTTTACCTACACGCAAGCCATTTTTTTCTTCCAATACTATTGCAAATTTTAGAGGAAAAACAAAACAAACCCGATGTTAATTCCTAAACTTGATCATAATACAAGCTGATTTAGTGAATGGAATGGACGTAACGAATTTCCGATGTTAATTTTTCTTCATAATCCGACTTTAAGTCGACAAGCCGGGATCAGAGGCGTGCGCGTTTTAAGTTTTTTTGTAATTACAAAATTTATGCAAATTAAAGGGCAAACATTTGTGTTTACTTTTATATCTTCAGATTAAATAGAATATAAAATACATGAAAAGTTTTGAACAATTTGGTCACACCGAACATAATTACTTTGCTGATTAGAAAACGGAAGTGCTTTTCACCAGCGCATTTTGGGGGTAATTTGATTTCGGGTAATCCTTTTATGCATTCTTCTTTAAAATATTCTGCGAACATTTTTCGTTCATTGATTAAGTGAAAAATTTAACGCTAAAGAGGATTGAATGGTTTTTGAGGTGACGTAGTATTCCTACTTCAAAACCTAACGTTCCACGCACCCCCTGTTACGACCGAGTCTGCGGGCGCAATCAGACCTTGATTTTGAGTGACAGTGTCTGTAGTTTGATGCAGCACCTGACAACCATTCAGCATGTCCTACACTGACTTACATTATACGCCTACGTTCTGTGTTATTCGATACGAATATACAATGTAACGCTTTAATTGATTTGAATTCTAAGAACAAAAAAGGTGTAAACATAGTTCAATCCGTCCCGTGAGCGTGCACTAAAATTG
This sequence comes from Eumeta japonica, assembly GCA_005406025.1. Taxonomy (NCBI): domain Eukaryota; kingdom Metazoa; phylum Arthropoda; class Insecta; order Lepidoptera; family Psychidae; genus Eumeta; species Eumeta japonica. Next base: position 10,110 of record BGZK01001418.1, read on the forward strand.
CCTCCGATCCTTTTTTCTTAGAACTTTAGTTAGAACCACGAAGGAGATGCACTGAATGTTGTATAATTAAACCTCCGGCTCGACTGAGGTAGACACGGAACGTTTGATGCGTAACCACGGCCTATCAGTTTTAATTTGACCCCAGGCGCCTACGAAATTCCAAAAGCATCCATTAATTATCTGCAAAATTTTAAGCCGAACTAATGAACACGCTGATGGAGTAAATACTTAAATAATGTCTATTTCGAAATGATGTAATTAAGATTGCGAATTTTAACGGTTTCTTTAAAATTTCTTTTAATTTTCTTTAAAAGAATTTAGGAAAATAAAATACACGCTACAAAATAATAGGATATTATAACAAATGTTCTCGTTAACTACTTAAACTTTTATGGTACCTCACTGCCGATTTTAACAAAATACAGATATGGTAGATATTTAATAAAAAAAGTTATATTTATAATTATCCTGTTGAATTTAGATAGTAGAATACTAAGGTGTATAAGTGGACCCAAGAATAACTCGTGTAATCCTTTATGGTGCGAAAATTATGACTGATTCTTTTGTCGCGATAGTGAATTTTGAGGCTGCTTTGAGTCACCACCCTCTCCATGACGTAAACGAAAAATTATATTGATTCGTTAACAGAAACAGCTCATTCGTCTATTCTTAGAATAAGTCCAATTACTTTACATCAAAATCATTAGCTCACGAAATATAGATGTACAAATATTGGACAACGAGCAACGCGTTAGATCACTAATTTTGGTAGGACTTCAGTATAGGAAACTTATTACAAATAAATTCATAAAATGCTGCTAGGTGGGACAACTACGTGTTCAAGCGAGAGATAAAAAAAAAATTTGGTTGCCTGTAAAGTCGGTATACGGGCGAAAGTTTTACGTGACAACGACTTTGAATGGTAAAATCATTTTAATGTGAATATTCATTCGTATAGTAGGAAGAAGGATGAAATAATAGTAACAATTTAAAACATTTATTTATACAAAGAATTATATTTAAAACATTAATTTATACAAAGAATCTCGCACTGAATTTCATATTAACAAAATTTTATTTTTACCTTTACACATACATACGTATTTATATACAAATATACATACAATAACTTGCAATACATTTGCAAGCTATGCACTAATTCTCTAGTGCTGCGCGCGCAGACCGATCATAGTTGAGTGGGAGAGACGCAAGGCATTCGGCGGGCCTCTCTCGTTCGGTGACTCATCGTTACGTTACCGAGCGTTACACTTTTTCATAAGTGACTCCCAGCCGCAACCTAATTTAAGACGTTGTCACGTCAATAAATCTTTTCTTTTCGAACATTCATACACACTATTTTTAATGAATTACATGCCATTTACGCTATGACCATAGATTCTATGGCTATGACATTAATAGATAAAAATAACGAAATTCCAATATCAATATATCAGTAGATTTAGCAGACCGCGTACCCTATAACAATCGAAACATTTTCTCAGAACTAAAGTTATAGACTGAAACCGACCAACCAGGAAGTATTGTAAGTGATATTTCGTTTAATAACACCCGGCTGCGGACGGACCGCAGGACGCTGGTGTTCACGCCGCGAGTCGCAGCGCACGCGCCGCCGACTGCTCGAGTTTGCAAACCCTTGCAGACTCATCGTGTTCATCCCATTAAAAGGCAAACGTATCTATATAAAAATAACAAAAGTAAACACCCATTCTCTGATATTTAGATATATTTTATTTAACCTTGGTCAGTACTTTACATATTTGCTAAGTTAATTGTTTTTGTAATTTTTTTAATTAAATATACTTAATTAACATAAAAATAATGGGGCGTTATTATAAAGCCAAACACATAAATCGCTTTCGATTTTCATCATTTTTCATAATTGGATTGATTTAATTTATATGGCCACTTACACGAGTACGCCACGGACAACCCTCAAGAGTGCAGATCCAGAAAACATAAAATTCAAATTTAATTATACTTGAATGTCAAGTACTTAATCAATTTTTTGTAGAGAATTGTGTTACAGACCACAATAAAAACTTTATATAGGGATTTTTTCTGCATACCTGATAACATTCTTGCAAATAATGACAAAATACAAAAAAATGTACAAGCAAATTTTATTAAAATAAGACGTTCACAAACATTAGCGGAAGCTCGGTCACATAGAGCGTACAATATTCAGAGATTGATTTTTATTTCTTCGTCAAGGTTGAATTACAACTAAGTTTTTTTACATTTCATTCTACTGTACTACTGTACAAATCAAACATTGCCACAAGAAATTCTTGTTAATTTTAATAACATAATATATAATACTACTAATTACTTAGCTGAGCCTGCCGTCAACACCTTCCAGCACCTTGTGAAGTACACATGTGTGCATAAGGCCAAAAGATATAGCAATATTTTGTTTACTTTCGTCAATATCTTCTTTACAAGATATTGACGAAAAACGCCTATAACTATCACGTGCTGTATATGGAATGTATGTTTTTAACCTGATTTTGACACAGAAAATTACTGCGATATGTGATTTCAATAGTCTTTAAAGATGTTAAATAAGAACAATCGGAAAATTGAGCCCGAAAATAGATTCAGCCAAATTAAAGGGTCTATAAACAGGGCATAAAAGGGATAGGTTTAGTGTCATCAATGTTACAAAGAGGAAAAATTTGGTTGCCTGTAAAGTCGGTATACGGGCGAAAGTTTTACGTGACAACGACTTTGAATGGTAAAATCATTTTAATGTGAATATTCATTCGTATAGTAGGAAGAAGGATGAAATAATAGTAACAATTTAAAACATTTATTTATACAAAGAATTATATTTAAAACATTAATTTATACAAAGAATCTCGCACTGAATTTCATATTAACAAAATTTTATTTTACCTTTACACATACATACGTATTTATATACAAATATACATAGAATAACTTGCAATACATTTGCAAGCTATGCTAATTCTCTAGTGCTGCGCGCGGCAGACCGATCATAGTTGAGTGGGAGAGAGACGCAAGGCATTTGGCGGGCCTCTCTCTCGTTCGGTGACTCATCGTTACGTTACCGAGCGTTACACTTTTTCATAAGTGACTCCCAGCCGCAACCTAATTTAAGACGTTGTCACGTCAAAAAGAGGAATATAACTATTTATACATATTATTAATAGATAAAGGTAAACGTGTAATACCAAAGATAAGCAAAAACATGTGTACATAGAAAACCCGGTCGAAATAGTTTTGTTTACTTTGTACCGATTTCAGGAAAACGAACATATTAGCCAACTAAGAGGCGAAAAATTGAAAAGTCGGAGGTTTCATTTTTCGATTTAAAAATTTTCTTAAAAGTTACAATTTATAAGGCTGACATTTAATGAAACGTTACTACGTTTTATTACATATATTAGTGGGGTTAAAAAATAAAATAAAATAGTTTCTAAAAGAATGCTCTCAACATTCTATTAGCTAAAGGGAAACGATGCAATATCAATTCAAATATATACATTGTGTTTAGTGCTGTGCTGTTCTGGAAATCGATAAAATTCCAGACCAAAATAGCGGGGCGCGCGTCCCGACGCTAACGCGGCGCGACTACCGTGAACGCATTACTAAATTCCCCTTTTACGCGGCCTCCCGTAGGGTCGAATTACCACCAACGGATGCCTTAAGCATAAAAAAGTCGAAAATATGGATAAGGATTTAGTGTAGTTACACATCGCGGCACAAGAGGGACGCGCGCTTGTCGAGATAAAAATTGGTTGCATTTTATTATTTATAGAATAAATACAAATAAATTATACTGATCTATATTAATATATAATTATACTTTAAAATATGTTAATATAAAAAAATCCAAAAGAAATACTTGAAAGCAAAAAGGCAATTAACTAAATGGTACAAGAATATAAATTGATTTTTGTATGTGACACCTCTGTTAGCATTTTTTATTTTACAGTTTCTTTAAAGATTATTGCTAATGCAAAATATATAACTGTAAAAATTTTAAAACACAAAATGTACTTCAATTCATGAAATAAAATTTCGCGAAATTTAGAAAATCAAAGAGTTTCAGGTAATGAATAGAGTTTCAATAGTTGTAAGTGTTAATCTTTAATTAATAATACGCAAATAAGTTTTGAACCATATCTATAAAAAATTGTTACTAAGTAGAGCAATTACAAGATTTAACAAAAACAATCCTAGTTATTAGTAAAACAATTTACACGAAAAAAAACCGTACCGAGTGATATCTAGGTCATCTAACACTTAAGAGAATTGTGATATCACAATGGATCAATCTGTTTGAAATATATCAAGATCTGTCACGAGTCAAGGGCATTATCGATAAATGTCGGGGGCGGACTTACGCCTCGACAATCGACACTATCAGAGATGCTTGCGCAACACTATAGCGCATGAGAATATCAATTACATTTACTTACTCTCACGCCGTCTCTATCTTAGGGGTGAACAGTGAGTTACTTTGGATTAAAATATTATTACATTACACTATCAAACAAAACTTCGTGATGCAATCTGCATATAAAAATACGTTCGCCGAAAAAATGTATGCAGTTTCCACCTCGCAAAGGGTCAAAATGGGACATTTTTCAAATTCGAAAATATCCTTATTTACTTGAATAGCTATAGTTCATACCCTCTCAGAAGAGGCATTGGGTTGTATAAGTACTACACGTACGGACGTACATACGTAAGTTCCATTGTCCGTACAAAATTTACAAAACAAACAAAGTAGATGTACAAAACGGTCACATAGCTCGCCATTATCAGAATAGAGATTTAATGACTAATATATATAATCGTCAACTTTTAACAAAAAAATATATATGTTTAATAGCAATCATGTTGTTAGAAATAAATATTCATAGTCGCCTGTTACAAACATTTGACATATATTATGATTGATTGAGACAGTTTTCTACAGTGAACTTTTTGTTAACACACACCCACTTTATGTGATGCTTTATTATATTTACATATTTAAAAAAGAAAAAAATTATTAAGTATATTTATTTTTATTTAATCTCCATACATCAAATGATTATCCAATATAACAATGGACATGACCATCGATATAGCTGCTACATCAGCAATATTTTTTTCTGTTCCCTTGTTAACTCCTCTTGAAAAAATCACTGGTCAGGTTTTGATGTGAGTCAGGATAATGATATATTATAATGCCTTAAAGAAAGATTTCTTTGTGGCTAAGAGTTTTTATCATCAAATTCTCATTTTTTGTTAATTTGCGTAAAAACCGTATGTTATTCAATTTTTACAACTCAACGATTAGGTATGCGCAATTCAACGTGTTTTAAGACTTTATGAAATGCTCTCGTTAAGTTCAGATTTTTATTACAACCTGTAGCAATAAACTTTTAATATTCCGTTAATGAAAACGGGAATGACATTAAATGACAATAGTTTCTGCAAAATTTTCAAGATTTTTTCCCACTACGCATAATTTTCACAGTACCTACATAAAAATAAGTGGGCGAAGTAGTTTGAAATTCTTACTTACAAAATAGAATGTTTTCGAAATTTCCATTCTTCACGCATTGAAGAAATAAATGTTCCTCAATTGATAAAAGCGAACGCTGAGGTCGGCAATTTATGATATTATATTCGTGATGTGCTCACGAAATCATAATAAAAAATTATAGTTTTTCTTAATTAATCAGAAGTAAAAAATTGATTCCTCTAAAGGGGATGTTTGAAATTCTTTTACTGCACAACAGGCGCAGTGCACACACGCGCACGCGCACCCGGCCGGGCCGCGATCCGTCACGGGCTCCTGTTTATCCTATCTCATCACATTTCTACTTTAAATAATTCATATTCTATTCAACGGTTAACAGGCTCGTTTTTACACGGTACAGTCACGCTCTAAACTGTTTACTTACTTGAATATTCATTATTCGCTTCTTTAAATAATTTTGTCGCGTTTCGTACACGTTGTTTGTATTGTGAAGCGCAGAGCCGGCGCCGGGTCGGTGACACGTGCATAAATATTAAAATACATATTCTCGTTTTGATTTCGATTATCATTTTAAAATGGCCATTTAGAACGTATAAACATAAGTCGTATAAACACAGACGATAGATATAATTATTTGCGTTGATTGTTAAATATACATTTCACAAGTTTGATTATTTTAAGAATATTTTTTATCGATGAAATAATCATCGGTCTATTGAAATTTTTTCCGTGGCACGTTTAATAAAGAATTTTTTTTTAATATAAAATATCAATTAATTATTATATAAAAACAACTACGTTTTTATCAGATTATGTGTATGATAATAGGAAAGATTTTTTTTCAAAATAATTGTATTCCGCAGATATTGACATTCCATCAAATTATTTCTAAAATAATAGTCAATATTATGTATTATTATGAATTTAGTAGATTTCTGAAAAACACATAAAACTCATGATCCAGACAAAAATCACGGTCTCCCTGCGGCGACTGTACCGATCGCATCAAAACAAAATTACTATTCAAGGAGCGTCCGCAAAGAAAAAAATAAACCGAAACGTGTGTATGAGTTCTTCTGTTATTTCGAAGACGGCAAACACAGGACGGACGGCCTGCGCCCGCGCCGCGAGACAATGTCATTTGAAATAGCTAATAAAACGGCGTGTGCACAAGTGGCCGCGCTCGCGCGGGGCGCGACAGCACACACCGCGCATGCGCTCTTTTTTTCTCTTATCGTTACGCCCTGACAGGAAATTTTATTCGGTTCATCGCGTATTGTCTCGTCCGGAATGAGATTGCCCGTATTGTGTGTTCGGATGATGTAATAGTGGTCGTATCGGGAGTCGATTGCGAGGAGCGGCGCGCGAGGGTGCGCGCGGCGCAGTTGCAGCTATTGTGCTCCAAGTGTAATTCCTGCAAATCTTATTAGATTTCTGCTAGAATAAAATGTAGCGATGTTATGCTCAAGTTTACAAAGTACCATAAATGATATTTTAATTTTTGAACTTTATTCCTAAAAATCGATTTTTATATTCTATAGTCCGTGGTACACTGAAACAAAGTATAAAAAATGGAGCAACGTTCCTTGCGTTTACGTATTATATTTTGGTTAACACAAACTTATTATAACAGTATTTAATGATGATAAAAATCAATCTCTCTAATAATGTATTTGTAAGAAATAATAACGTAAAATAATGTATGTAATACATTTAAATAAATAAATATAAGTAATAAGAATAAAGGAAAACGCCCACGGTTGGTGCTAAAAAGTGTAATGCGTTAAAATTTAAATATTATCAAAATAATTTTCTTAAATTATAGCACATAATCACCAAAGGAGCGTAAAATTTGAACCGGAGATTTAATGTGTATAGAGACGTAATACGTTAAAAGATGTTCAACTCACACTTTCTTAAAATGGCGGATAACAGTCTCACTGCAGTAGATCTTACTGTAGAACATATCTAAACTCACTGTAGTAGATAGTAGAGAGACATAGTAGATCAATGAATCAAGTAAAGTAGTAAAGGTCAAACTTCGGAGTCGATCATGAGTCGTACTGTAACGAACGAGAAAGATAGGTATGTCTGTGACAACAAATAAATTAGAAGGTGTTGTGCACGCTGCCGAAATACCTAGTTATAATGACACAGTGTGACTGAACTCCCTGGTGGTCCCACTTAGCCGCGCCCCAGTCATATCGTAAGTAAAGTACAACCGGTACCAATCACCTGCTTACTAACTAGTGAGATTAAGTGTGCTGGTCGACAATATTTGAAATTAATTGCAGAAAATGCATAAAACTGCATTTTAAAGTAAGCACATAGGCACACCTAAGTAGGTGTTTTAAACAGCTGCGGGACTGGAACTAAATATGCCACAGCAGATTGCACTATTAGCTACTGAATCAAATATCTACAGATATCTAAAAACTCTTAAAAACCTACGTACATTTTTAGATTATTTTCAACTATCTTAAACTATTCTGAAAACAGGGTATGAATTTTCAAATGACTACTGTGTGTAATAAAAGGCAAGTCCAGAAAAAACTAAGAATTGTTTTGGCACTACGTGGTACATCCATAGTTCCATGGGCATTTTTCTTTATATATGTGCTTTTATTATTATAAAAAATGCATTGATTTTCTTTTTTCTATTCCATAGTATACATCATAATATTCGTAAGGAGTAAATTGCAGCCGTGCTTCGGAGCGGACACAATTTTTATTATAAGTACGAATAAAGGTTCAACTAGACATACATAAATCGAATAATATTATAAAACTAACCAAAGCAATGTGATTTGAGGACATGTAGGAATAAGTACAATAAGAATCAACGCTAAAAGTTGTGTACTCCTTTTAAATAACATATAATTTACTGGGTAAATCAAACAAAGCAACAAAGAGCGGGTGAGAACATAAGTACGAGTTGAGGGCTATCGAAAGAAGGTCCGCCATGCGTGTGTCCACGAGAGCGCAGCTAAAGCTAAATGTTTGTTATCGTGAATTTAGGTATAAAGAATAAAAGTACCGCAAACTGTGATAAAAAAGAAGTAATGTAGTGAATGTTTGTACGAACGCCAATGCAATAACACAAATTTAATGTAATATGGCGAACGTATTACTAACTAACGCAATCGTATTACATTCAGATATTATAACAAATGAGATAATGAAAAGCCAAATGTTACTGACCTTAAATTTCAGTTATGGAACCAGTATATAACCTTACATATGATAGCACAAACGGACTATTCCATCACATTCACGCCATTAATGCGACATAAATAAACTACGCACATGCGCGCCGTCCGCGCCGGCCCTTTATAATTTTAAAACAACACAGAACTTATTACACGCCTATAAATTACCTTTTTTTTCGCCAGTACACTTACATATAAGTCAGATGGGTCATGCTATGCTTTGCGCATTCATGTATCATATGTGACAATTATAAATAGCCATTACGGCTTGTAAACTAAGACGGGAACACAGACAATACGACATTTTGTCGGGAGTGCAAGGGAGACCCGGCACAATGCAGCCCTTTGCGATACTCCAGTACTTTTTAATGTGAATAGTCTTGGTTGTGATGAAATTGTAAAATAAATATTACTGCGGTATAAGACATTTCATGTAGTGTCATTAATCGAGCAACTGGTAAGGTCATCGTGCGCCGTCGGAGCGCCTCGGTTGATTCTATTTGGTACGTAACCACACACAAATATCCGTCCAATAAGAAAAATAGCTCGTAGCTTGTAGCGTCCTATATAAGAAAAATAGCTTTTAACTGATTTTATAGTAAATAGTCGCATTTGATATAATTTTAATAGAAAATTCCAAAATTTTTTATGGCATTCCCCAAGAGAAAATTTGAGAAATAAATGAAATATAATATTAAGATTAAAAAGAGAAAAAACTTGTAAAAGTTAATAAAACCTTTCGAAAATTGTCAAACTACCTAAATAAAAACATGTGCAGTAATTTTTTGCCAAACAAAAAAAAAACAAAACTGGTATAGCGCACAGTCGAGTCTAGCCCGCGAGTGAGGGTCCATAAAAACAAATCGATATCGATATACTTATGAAACTAGACGGAGCGAAGCACATTCTCTTTCGTCGGCCGTTAGTCGGTAGCGGCCGCGCCGGCTAGGAATTTCACCTATTTGATTGGCTCATCGATAATTATTTATTACATTTTTAACGATATCAAAGTGTCTTTAATTACAATGTATTTTTTTCTATAAATTTATGTGTGCAAATGATTAATTTCTTAAATTGTTTTTAAGTTCACTTCTATGATAGTATTCTACTTTTGAACATAATATAACATATACATAACAATGTTTATTATGAAAATAATAAGAATATTTTATTTCACATTCCATTTTATAACAGGTATCTATTTATGAGTACCAATTTACTTTATGAAATTAATAGCAATATTTTTTTATCAATATATGTAGTCCGATTGATTAACTCAGTATTGTAATTTTAAAAATTATTGTTTCCTTGTTTTGACTTAATTCTTTTCTTTTATATCGATAACTAATACCTGGCACGGAACGTCACGTGAGAGAAAAATATCAATCCGCGCTCGATAAAATTTCATAACATATCCATTATATCCTATCACATCCCTACGAGTGTCGATGTACAACTTTATAATCCGATTACGTGCGCAGATTTCCAAATGAAGGCTCACGAGTTCCTGGACCGGCGGCTTTGCTCTCTGAACACTAAAGACAGCCTCATTCTCGTACACGTCTACAACCAAATGTGACATATCTTACTGAAATCATATCACATAACGCCTTATGACTAAATATAATACATCTAGTCAACTCAATATTGCATAGGTAATAATCCTAATATATAAAGAATTTATTTCTATTGCAAAATCATTTTAAAGGATAGTACATTTGCTTTATTTAATATGTTCTCAACATTTGTTTGTAGAAAGTGTCAATATTATATATATATATATATATATTTTAATGTAGCATTTTAATCGTATTATAACATAAAAAAATGTTGATAGAAGCACTCTAGGTACATGAAAGCAAAAAAAATGTTTTACTAAAGCATTAAAAAAATATTTAATAAACGTATAGTCTACTTTTAAATTAAAATGTATTACAAAATATTATTGCTATCGCATTTTTTTTTCAACAAAAAATGTGATTTATCCAAAAAACGTTTTATAAGAGGTAAATGTGAATATGTGGACCGGAGAGTAGGTGATCACTGCAACCCATGAACATCCGCAAACCCAGGAAAGTTACTAACGATTTGTCGGTTTCTGAAAAGAAAGAACTTTAGACTTTTTTAGAATCGCCTATGTCGTAATTGTTTTCCATTTTGTAGATCCTTGTGCCTAGTTCTCAAAAAACATGATATATAAAAAAAGATTACGCATATACCATGTGTACAGTGACACATGATATAAGTAACTCTTTTAAGCTTAGAAACGTCATTATCAATGAAACGGTAATAGTTTATATATGTTTACATAACAACTCCTTACACATATAATCAATCACAGGACACACATGTAAAAAACGTAAATAATAGCAAAACACAACGATAAATATCAATTACATAACGCACGGTCCCTCAGCTGACCATATAAAGCCTCTGGTACATACATTTACAACGCGCGCATGCACAACACTATTTTATCCAATCGTTTTATGTCGATGTGTGTACGTCACTTTCTTCTGTTCCACTCCCGTGGCGTTAAAATGCATAGTTTTCTTTCTTCTTCTTTCTACGTTATATCTTTCTTCTTTCTCATGTAAAAAATGTATCTAAGCGTGACGCATTCTTGAAATTTCACTCCCTTATTCAGTTACCGATTGTGCTATAGAAATGCCGCCTAAGATGTTTCAAAAATAGTACGAAATACGTATAAAGAAATTGTATATATGAAGAAAGTATTTCAAACAATCATTAGTTTTGTGGGCTCGTGTTTATCACAAAATTACTGCATACAATAAAATTTTTCTGTTAATAAAATTATTATGTTTAATACCTACATAATAATGCCGTGCGCGGGCGCGGCGTGGTCCGGGACGGAGTTATGCGCCGGCGACGTGCCTCGAATTTCCGACGAATCACTTCAAATAACTTAGCCAAGTTTTTGGGTTAAATGCCGCGCGTCCCTACTTACACCGTTAACGCGTTCTCGTGAGCGCAGCTTATGTGGTCTCATCGGGCTTTTGTAGAGATTCAATTGAAATTGAAGATGAGTGTTAAAAAATAGCATTTATTTATAAACGAAAACATCTAATTAATCTAATTAATCGAACATCGAACGTACCAAAATAAATAGAAAATTATTTCATCTAAATTTTTTACTATAGTTTCTGAATTAAAAAGTTTGAAGTTATACCCAGCATACAGATGCACGTACACACATTCACACACACATACGCGCTATTCAAAGGCAAGTCGAGCCTTTAAAGGAGTCACGACACATTCTTACAACGCAATACTGCTCCGGTGTAGGCTACACCGTCACCATTACATAGAAAATGAAAAGATTACTAATAGACGGCATAACGAAAGCGAAAACTATATCAGATATCGACTCACGGTTAATTAATTTACCTAATATCAACTACCAAAAAGCACAAACCTGAAGAATGGCTCATTGTTTTATGCCATCGAGGAGCACGAGTCGCAGCCACGGGCCATAGATCACGCGGCGGCAGTATGCTAATCTGGAGTTGACTTCGGTTTTCAATTAACACGACGAAACTCGCGCTCGTCCCCTTAAATTTATTTACTCGGCCGGCATAAATCAGAAACCGCGATGTCTCTTTAACAAGATACACGATATCCATAATATTAATTTATAGCCGTCCAATAAACACGAAAATGTTGCGCAAGCCTCATTTCTGCCCACACTCTATTAGCTGCGTGTGCTTAGCGTCGAAAACAAAAAGGTATTTTAAGCTTAATTCCACGGAGACGTCTTTCTTACTCTTCTTACACGATATGACTTTTAAGAATTTTTGATATATGTAGATTCATCACAATTCTAAAACAACGGGACGTTTCTCTGTAGATTCCATATGATTCGGTACCGTATTAGAAGTCACATTTTATTTTCATTATCATGACATAAAGACAACGTGAGTCGGTTTTCAATTAGATTGAAACACTTTATTTAAAAATTCATAACGTGCTCTGTACTGAAGTAATAAAACAAGTATCTCTAATACGTCTGATCTATCTAAATTCTACCGCTACAAATGAGGAATTGATAAACTTACAATTCGTTTTGTTAAATTATATATATTCTACTTGACTGTACAAGCCCGATTTTTGTCAAACACAGCTATAAAAATATTAAAGCAGATCTTTCAATACCTATAAATATCGTTGGTTAATTATTATTAGATGTGAGTAATAACAGTTTGCAATATGAGTTGCGAGCCGAAATCAATTTAACAAATATATCAAGTAATCACAATGTTATGCACAGATGGACATATTTATTTATTTATTAAGCCGCATTCGAAGTTCATACAATTCACTGGCAACAACGTTACGAAACAAATGTTACAAGCGCAGTACATAAGAACTACAAACACGTATGAAACGTAAACAGGCTTAAAGCGAAGGACACGTATTCGATGTACGTGGCTGATAGTTCGTTGGGATTTTTTGGTTCTGAATATGTTGTGTTTTATTAAAACTTCAAGTCGTTGTATGTACCCGCTATATGTTATTGTGTTGTAACAGTTTTGAGTTTCTTGATTTTCGAGGGAAAAACGAAGATAAAACAAAAAATGTGATGTAACACAAATTTTGATGGTAGGTTTTTGTTATTTCACTGGCAAGGCATATCTTCCGACAATTCTTTTATGTCAGATCGACCGCTAAGAGTCGGTGGCTGCTAAAGACCGTCACCACTAACGCGGTGACGTCCGCGACCGACGTCTTAAAATGCTACTCGAAGCACGGAGCGAGTAGTTTATTTTTATTAAAACATTGATCTATTTTACCATACACCATCGTCTGCCAGTTATTCATTGCATCCCGATAACTTCTTGTTCAAAGCCAATGCTCGTCCCGACCACTCTAACACCACCACTCCGTATACGCACGTTATAGTATTCTATATAAAATATGGCTTAAAAGCCGTACTTTCAAAAAATATACAAATAACTTCAGCTTAATCTCTATATATCAGATATCACCAATATATATATATATGAGTACACAAGAAGAATTTTTTTTAGTACTTATCCACATTTATCTACCTACATTATTCAAATAAGAACGATAGGCGATCGAGCGCTCGGTACCTCAGTTTTTAATAAAAACTAACACATTCGAGTTTTGCGCGCGAGGGATTCGACCGATAAATATGTCTCCAAAAATTATGTCAACTTGACGGTATTCGTGACAACGGTCGTCAAAAGCTTCCACCCGCATTGGACCGACAGACAGAACTTCAGGGTGGACCCGCACGATTAGAAATAGATTATGATAGGATGTGCCCTGTAATGAGGTTGTAAAGACCTGAAGGTCGTGCACGCAACCTTCTTTTGTACCGACGCTGCAAAAGTGTTTACGCCGTGAAAGGTCTACGCATAGTATAGATAATTAATCGGAAACTGTGAAAATAATAAAGTCCTTTTTGATTTTAAAAAGCAAATGACTAGTTCTTACCGAGAGTCGCTCGCTTATGATCTCTTTCTCCGTGATCCTCCAACTTTTTATACTCGCCGCACGAACATGCGTGTGCTTGTCGGAATCGGGCGCGCTTTAAGGCAGTCGTGCGTACGCGACTCGGTTTAGACTACGGTAGGTCACAGAAACGAACGCAGCGTCCCCTGGATGTGCCGTCCATTTGCAGTTGCGTATACGCATTTTACATAACCCCGAATGTTGTAAAAGTCTTACTTATGTCTTACATTCTTAATGTTTAAATTGGAAGTAACGAAACAATTATTCCAGTTTCTCGCAGCAATATATCTTAAAATCTACTAATCGTAAAAACATTTAAATCTAGCACAGTTGTAAAATAGTGGTTTTACAAGATGAAAAAATTCGGCTGTTTTAGGGCAAAATGAAATGTTAAAAATTTGGTTGCCTGTAAAGTCGGTATACGGGCGAAAGTTTACGACAACGACTTTGAATGGTAAAATCATTTTAATGTGAATATTCATTCGTATAGTAGGAAGAAGGATGAAATAATAGTAACAATTTAAAACATTTATTTATACAAAGAATTATATTTAAAACATTAATTTATACAAAGAATCTCGCACTGAATTTCATATTAACAAAATTTTATTTTACCTTTACACATACGTATTTATATACAAATATACATACAATAGCAATACATTTGCAAGCTATGCACTAATTCTCTAGTGCTGCGCGCGGCAGACCGATCATAGTTGAGTGGGAGAGAGACGCAAGGCATTCGGCGGAGCCTCTCTCTCGTTCGGTGACTCATCGTTACGTTACCGAGCGTTACACTTTTCATAAGTGACTCCCAGCCGCAACCTAATTTAAGACGTTGTCACGTCAAAATATAATCGTGTAGGTTAATAAATGAAAGCTAGTTAAAGAGTCATTGAAAATTTTTAAGAAACCTCTAAACACTGATAACACTGTGTATGCATCATAAAAAGACGTCAAATAAATAAATTCTGTCTATTTATTCTAAATTACTTGTTATTATAAGAGATATATATATATATATATATATATATATATATATATATATATATATATATATATATATATATATCCCAATAACTAGAATAAAGAAAATTATTTCTTTATATGCAGTAAAACCAATTCATATTTGATTTGCAATATATCTTACTAAGGAAAAGCACTAACTTCTTATAGACTAAACGCTAACTTCTTATAGCGATAAAGTAATTTTTTATTAAAAAAAAAATAAAGGAAAAAAATTCCTATACTATGTACTTTAATTTTTAAATTTGAATTTCATGTACACTGCTAGAGAGTATTTAATGAAAGTTTTTTTATAGTGTAAAGTTTTGTAAAATTTTCAATGTATGCACCTGCATTTCGCAAATAATGTATCTACGTGGGTAATCAAATTATTATTAATGGTATTTCATTATCAAAATGACAACGAAAACAATTAGTTGTGTAACGGCGATTTCGGCTATCGCCGCGTAAGCCCGCAACCCGGATTGCCTCTCTTCACGATGCGCACGCTTCTTTCTTTGGTCGGCGGATTTCTTGCAGTGTGGCGGCGTGGTCAATGATGGACAGCGTTTTCTTTCTTTCAGACTTTATTAAGCCGAGCTTTACAAGGTGACGGTTGGCTAGCAACTGTGTCGGATGCACCACTCCTACCGTATTTTATAGGTGGTGCATCCGTTGCACATGTGAGTTGCATACATTTTAATTGGGGAGGCGTGGCCATGCACTTAATTTACATATGCATTGTCAGAAATGCATTGGCGCCACTAGCGCCAGAGACACCGATTAGCGGCCGTGCCGTAACGACGGCCGCTTTTAAGGCCTATCATTGGTCCTCCCCACCAAAGCACGATTTCGTATGCAACTCACACACATTACATTTCAGATGTTTTAATTATCAATACAAAATTCTAATAAAAACAAACAAATATTTTCCTTAAAAACTAGTCCCTACCCGGGTGATTAAAAAACTATAAACAAAAACTCTTTAATAATATACATAGAACACACACAAATATAAAACACTTTTAAGCCCGTATAAGACACAATACAATTTTTAAATTTACATTAATTGCGCGGCTGTCCGTAACAAGTTGTGTGATATTAAAATTTCATGTATTTGTATGTTAGTGTCGAAGAGAAAATAAAAATAAAATGAGCTACTTTATGGCAATACGTATTTCATTAGCAATATCAATGATAATGAAGAAATTTAAATACTATTATTATTTATTTATCAGTTTGTTTGACATAATCTCATACTATGATTTCTGCTATTTAAAGATATTTAATAAATAATATTATTGATTTTTTTATTAAAACAAGGAAATTCTCAAAAAAATAAAATATTTACTTAAGTTAACAAATGCATAATTTGAGTTCTTAAAGTAAAAATGCGAATATTTTAATTTATTATTTGCATTATTAGTGACTTGAGTGAAAATCAAATAAAACGTAGACTATAGCTGGTTTTAGTAATTCAGAAGCACATAAATTCATTGTGTTCGTAGGTAGTACACGAGACAGCAGCGGTAAACTAGCAACTACTGAGCCGCCCAAAAGCAGAAGGCGCGGGTTCAAACTCTGAACAGGAGCAGGCCGGCAGTGCTGCACATTTTCACTAATTTACTTGCAGATTAAGTGCTATTTTCACTCGCCTTGACAGTACATGCTAACACCACGATGAAGACCAAATTTCCAAAATGTATCAAAATCATTTTTATCATCAAGAAAAATTTAAGCACATGTTCGGCACAATCCATAAACACACTTTATTTAGAAAGAATGTTTTTAAAGACTTTTGATCAACTGTAATTCTTTATAATAATATTAATAATAAGAAGAACATTAGCGAGCAAGCTGATATAACAATTTCAGGTAATTGTAATTGATATTTATATTTTTACAATTGAAATAAATGTAGTGAAGAGAGTGTACACCGTAAGTGAAAAATTTTCTAAGAAACACTAACAACTGCCCTTTCAAATAATTTTCTTAGATGTTGAATAATTCGAAATAGATCGGTACCTTCTAACAACTGTTCATTTTAAAAATCCTACTTTTACGTTCCCATATCGCTAGAGCCTTTTACGTACAACAGATCACAATACAGGCATTCAAAATAACTTCCAAAATTCATTTTAATTGGCTGGAGTGAGTAAACAGAAGAAGACTACTGAGAATTTCTCGTGGTAGCCCGTGTTAATTGTTAAATCCGATGCGCGGGAGTGGCGCAGGAGCGGCGCTTGTTCTACCCATTTGAGCGTTTAGTACGTTTAGGATAATAGATATCTCGGCGCGAGTGTTTCAATAAAGGCCAAAAATGAAACTGTTTACTTCTAGGCGAGATTAAAGATGGAGATGTTCCGAGGACGCGTAGCACGGATAATCAGAATTAAAATATTAATCCTTACGGCACATGGAAACCAGTGAAATAAATTTAAATTGAACTAAGAACATTTGACAGCGGAATTATTTACTATTTGATTATCAAAATAAACAACATCACCACGGTATAAACTCTCACAAATGCATGTTTTCTATTTGCGCTTTTTTATACATCAAATTGCCAATGCTTTTCTTTCCTACAACTTTTATATTCATAGTTTACCAAATAAAATGTCATTTGCTTTATGAAGTCGGTGGCCTCCGGTCCATTTTCGCATCAATGTAAGTATCGGTTTTATCGTAGTTCCCCTACAAACAAATTAAATCTTGAGGAAAGGGCAGGTAGGGAAAATGAAATTCTAATTGTATTTGTTATCACCGAATTTGTTCTAAATATTTCTGTGCAATTACATTTCTAGTTATTTCGATTTCACAGTTAAATTAAAAATCTAACGGTAACCTTTACCGCTTACCGAAATGAACATTATATTTAAACAACAAAATTTTACATTTTTTCTACCGATCGATATCCCACACAAAGCTCCATCCCAAAGCCTACAATGCAGTCAGCCGCGCACGGCACCACGCGGACGCAGCTTCCGTGAGGCGCGGGCGCGGCGCGGCGCTTTTTGCCCACGCATTAGCACCGCCCGGTGCTAACCGCCCGGCCATTCGCGCCGAGCGCTGCATACGTGATAAAAACTGTTTTAGACTATTTTCCAACCGCCCCTTTATGGGAGCTGAGATTCTTTGTTCTTTTCCTCGGCTCGAGGTTCAAAAATAAAACCCTGTCGAAAGTGTCGAAATCATGTCAGAAAAATGAGTGACGATCTGTGAATTCTCTTCTTCGACAAAACCATTACAGTGAAAAAATTTTTCGTAATCTATATCGACGTTTAATAGTCTATAAATTTTTCTAGATAGAAAAGCCTATTCAAACGGAGATCACTTATTTCTTTACTTATTCTTTCGTCCCGCGTACTCACAGTTCAGTTCCCTTCTATCGAGCCCCGGTATATCTGCATGAATGTTTATTTCAAGAATCCGACTGCAAACTTAGCGTTCTGAAATATTTGAAGCGTCTCCCCGCAGCGGGCGCACGCCGCGGGCCGACCTCTGAAGTAAAATCCTCACAATCCGTTTAACCGTTGCTTCGAGCCGTCCACGAGACTAGTGTCGATGCTGAATTCACGTCAAGAAAAACAACACGCCGACGTTATCAAATATAGCGATTTTAATACTGATATAAAATATAAGTAATATAAAATAAAGTAAAAATTACATGAACAATAATTTATTTTACATTCTTGAAATGTTCCCAATGTTGAAATTATATTCCCAAACATTTCTTTCTAAATGCGACTTTGGGATTAAGAAACAAACAAAAACGTGCCAAATGCATCTAGAACCACGCATAGTATAGAGCACAATAAGCGAATTTAGAAGTGTTTTGTTTGAATTATGTGTTTGTTAGTGTTTATCAAATATAAAGCCTTTCAGAAGGTATTCTGTTAAAGTGAAACTTCTATAGAATCGTTGTGATTTCAAACCGGATGCAACGGAAAAAACAAACAAAAAACAAAATAAAAGGACACAAATACAAAAATGTGTAGGACAGAGCGAGAGAGCAAATGTTGGTGTGTATGTATATTGCACACTGTTTAATACTTACTTGTATTTGAGCATTTAACGTTTGTTAGTATATGTGAAAAGTACGTGAGTTAATACACTGTATACGGCTGCGTATTACAGCTTTTTAGTAAGAAGTCAGCGTGGTGTGTTATTATTTAACAGAGTTTGTGAGTATTTTTATATCTTGTTGTGCTAAATAATAAATTTTATAAGTTGCCGAAATGTGTCGTCAATATCGACGCAAAAAATGAAAATAAAATTAAAATTAAATGACATATGTTAAATAAAATATCTTTTAAAGTTAATCAAAATACTTTCATTTTTAAACAAATAAACTTTGTAATTATCCTACCCTTGTTATATATATTCATCTCATTATTTTGTCGATTTACTGAAGTTTCACTTCTATCGTGTGTGAACCTATTAATTGAGTCAACGGTTTAACAGCTAATAAAATGTACAAACGGGTCCAACTAGGGCGGGTGTTAATGATAATATGATTTTATATTTCCATAATTTTAAATAGTTCGTAAACTTACATCTACTACCTATTTTACAAACCCATCAACGTCATCTAATTAAATTTCAATGGAATTTGTACAGAATTTCGCTTTTTAATACTCCAAGTTATAACTATTATAAATCGACCGACTTTTCTAAGTCGGTCTTTTTCTCGTCGGTCTAAGACCGACTTTTCTATTACTAGTTAACTTGTAAGAGCTTAATTAGCTGTGACAGTTTTCCTTTTAAGTTCTTTATATTTATTTGTTATTTCGTGAATTTTTTCACATATCCAAGAATAGCCATTTCTTTACCTAGGGCGAGAAGCAGGGGGGAGGGACACACTCTGACAAAACTAACACTTTAAAGCTTGATATTTCGCAAACGGATCCCCTAAGTCGAACAATGATTTTGGTTTTTTTCGGATGAGTTATCATCCAACAATACCCCGCAGTATGGGGTAGACGAAAAAAAAGTTATCACCACTTTATGTATAGGAGAGGTACACTATTTCTTATTTAATTTTATTCTACCACTTTATCGGCGTAATTAATATGTATACTCATATGAAATTACAGCTTCTAGTACTGAGAGTCTCTGAGATAAGACAGACAGACAGAGATGGATGTATCGATGGACGGACATGGCGAAACTATAAGGGTTCCTTGTCGACAACGAAACAATAAAAAGACTCAGCGGACGAAAACATTAAAATGCCTCCTACTCGTGGCATACAAATTCAGTAAATAAATACGAAAAAGAAAAAAAATCGGCATTTGTAGTCTGTAATTTGTAACGATCCTTTCCGTACATTCGAAAGCCGCCCAATCAAAGACGGATAACTCATGAAACCACATTCCACGTGAATTTATACAGCGCGTATTAGAAGTTCGGCTCGCGCTATTAATGACGTGTGAACAGCGCGGCCGTCGGCGGAGAGCCGGCAACGCGCAGGCGCGCCCCTTCCCCGCGCCGGCCGCGGCGGCTGACTCTCGCAGGACTGTCTTATTTAAATAAGCTCATGTAAGTTTTTAGACACGAGACAATCGAATTTACATTCTATGCGTGTTGGAATAGATCACTATTTTCAATAAAACGACATCGACGAGAAGGTGAAAACGTCATGCTCGTCCGGTTTGTGTGCCGGCCGCTTCAAGCTCTAGATTTAAATGATCAACAATAAAAAAATACATATCCGAGATGACTTTCAATGAAAACTATTTACTTTTACATTATATCATTGTCACCGGCATACTGTTACATTATATAGATTAAATAGTTTCATAATCACATAAGTAAAATGTAGAACTAAAATATTAAGAGAATATGAATTTACGTTGTTCAAGAGGTCCGAAAGTTCTTTGAATCGTAATATCATGTACATCTAACATAAATCTCTATACGACTTTGCTAACACAACATCTATATGAAAGACATCAACGCTTGTCTCGATCAAGTGAAGGGATATTTGACGTCAGGTCTTTGTCATGCCACACACAAAGCACATCCTCTCACAATTTTATTTCAGCAATTGGTATCAGACCACACGCTTTCTTCTAGAAGAAGTGCAGGTTGAGGGCTGAGGGTTGTCAACGATGGCGGTCGCGGTGATAATATCCAGAAGCGACGGGTTAAAATCTCCGAAGCATGTAACAAGGGGGTTAATTTGACTCAAGTTAAAAACTTATTGGGTTATTCGATTCCATTCAAAAATTAAACGTGGCAACTTGCGAATAAAAAGTAATGCGCTGAGTTAAAAAGCAGAACCCAAGATATAGTGGCTGAATACCACCTTTTTGATACTTGGATGAAGGAACGTAAGTTGAACAAATCTGTTTAGTTGCTTCTAAAAGTATGTTTAGGCATGTCAGCGCTTAGTTAAAATTTCATTGTTCTTTTTAATCATTCCAGATCTAATTTTTATCACGCGCTATACGTCATTTATCGAAACTCGTAAATCTGCCGATCGGCGCGAGACCGGAGCGCCGTGGACAACGCAAATATTATAATCAAAACTTAATTTCCTGGCAATCACATAGAGCGTTGCGCTCCGCCGATACGAACTAATTAAAAATAGCCCCATAAAAACATCAGAGGCCGATATTCTATAATTCCATTAGGCCGTAGATCATAACGGCGTTTTGCGCTAGCGCGACCGGCGTGACCGGTCGAAACCATTATTTCTAATAAATCTTACAGCATACGGTAATAGCTGATATTTTATTAATAATCAAATGTAATATCAAAGATTGATTCGACATAAATCAGCTTTTGGCTGCGGGCGAAACGCGGGCGCGGAAAAAACTGTATCGCGCTCCGTGCGACCGCTCAGCGACGGGAGAGGATCTCGCGTCGGCGTCTGCTGCGAAACAAAAGGAAGACCCTGCACTATCAATACGACTTTGTTTTTTATAATTTCATGGTACCATTCTCGATACGGGGCATAGCCAGTGACGGTACACTCCCGCACGAGCATTCACGTATTTAAACCACGATGACAACTCGCAACTTGTTTATACGTTTCACACGTGGTAAAATTAGTTTTACCCTATTGTAAAAGTGTGGACTTACTCGCGATGCGCTCATTCAGCGTTTGCGATTGTTATAAGAAAACTGTACTTAAAATTAGAGGAACTCATCGATATGTTCGGGATCTAAGAACTTCGTCACAAATTTAATTTTCATAAAAACACACTAAATATCTAAAATCAACAGGCTACAGTACAAAGTTTTAATAATAGTACGTGCGGTACGTCCGCGAATCGGAACTTAACTTCTGTATTAAATTCTTACATCTTTCATCAGTAACTCATTTAAATATAAAAAGAAAACGTTGAATTTTATTTCGAGAGTGCAGTAAAATAATCGTGATCCTCGTTACTCGTGCTTAAAATGTGGGGATATAAGAATGGTTTTATCCTGAACTTGTTTAAAATTAGAAAGAGTTATAATATTATCTTACTTCTTCATCACTAAACCAGTACTTGAATTTACGTTATACAATATTGAAATGATATAGATATGACAAAAGCATTTATAACCTGAGGAAATATAGCATGTTTAGCAATTGACAAACACCTTTTTCAAGATCCCTAGAAGTTTATCGTCTTCACGTATATTATAACCATGCATAGGCAGTTCTACAAGTTAATATCCTTCAATCCTTCCTCTAAAAATTATGGTGACAGGTAAATATTATTGAATAATAAAATAAATGGAGAACTAAAATAAACGGAATATTTGTTTAAATGCTATTATAGATGTTCATTATATAGTGCCAGAATTAAGGTGTTACATGCAAATAGCTGCAAAATGGTTTGCCTATAAGAATATGGGAGTAAAGCTTACTACATAATAGCTTAACCATTAAATAACTTACAATTTGTAAATGGTAATTAATTGATTACCGCCTTTAGCTTGAAGCACTACTATTGTTGATGTCCCGTATTTAGTCAAAAACTTTCTTCATACAACATGCCTTTAAAACGCAACTGGAATGCACAACGCCTCGCCGTTGCCGAATGTAGAATTAGTAATGTTTTGATTTTACACTAAGAAACAATTATTATATATGGCTCTTTTTTACTATTTGCATGTCAACTCTACTAAAATTGCATCGATATATTTTTTCTAGATACTTATTTTTATTAACTTGTAGATAATTAATATTATTGGAAAAATTTAGTCTGTCCATCGCTTGAAAGAATCGTAATAGTTAAACGTAATAATTGTTAAGATCACGTCAGTAATAAGGAAACTTACCTCATGACTACAAAGGTATAGGAGAACAAAATCATGAAATAAACAAAAATACGAGTTCTACCCGTTTTACTTAAAACGTGTTTTCTTTAACCCAAATTCAAATTTTGACTTGTGTTTGAATTAATGCACAAAACATGAGTTTCTTCCATTGTACAATTGAAAATAAGAAAATAATCTTAGCGAAATAGAATAATAAATCTATTTAAGGAAATTTCATATTCGCGTGTAGAAGTGAATACACATTTATCACTAACAAAGTCAAGTAAGAGCCCCTAAAAAGCTCAACAATATCTCCAGACGCGTATAATAACAGAATAAATCTCCAGTTAATTCCATAGGCCGGTTTCCCATTGTGTGAAAACGGCGCGGCCCTCCCGCCCGATAGCGGGTACAGTTACGACCCTCTGCGGCGAAAGCCTCCGTATTATATTGCCTTATGAATACTACAATAATGTATTAGAAGAAAAAGGGCGCAACTTTTTCAAATAATGATCATAAGTTAAAGCGCGTACACCCGTATTTGTTTTATATAAAGCAAAGGAAAGGAAAATTCCGAGTTTCAAACTCAAGTGAAATCAACCCAGTGATTTCTGACGTCACCACATCAGCTACAATCGACACTACCGACCGCCGACTGACCCGCGTGGAGGGCTAGAGATCCAAGCTCTTCAATCTGGAATGAAAAGTTTCCGGACGAAATACCTTCGCGCTGCCGTTTAAATTTATATATCTGACACAATGTCGGTGTGCGTATGTTGCGTGTGCGCACGTATGCGAGTGTGTGTAAGTCTTGAAAACTGAAAACAGAAATTTCCATGATTTCTAAAAAAAAATCAATTTCCTTAGAAGAATTTAAGAGAATGCTACCTATTTAAAAAAATTAATTTGCGTCGGTGCCAAAGAATAATACGTACCTAAAAGAATACATAAAAATAACGCGATACCCTTGTGGAAGAATGTCAATCCTAGAATTTCGATTATTTTTGTCGTTCATTTGTTTGACACGAACCAAAATTGGTTAAATTCATTGAATAAATAGTTTAATTATAATTGCAAAGTCTAATTAAATTTTCGTGCTTTACGAAGTTTCTTTTTTGAAGTCGATGTAATTTTCCTCGTCTATACTTATTATTAATATGTTGTAATGTAACCTATTTTTTATACGAAAATATTAATTATAGATAGATAACCGTGAAGCACTTCAATTAAAAAATATATAAATAAAGAAGAATCAATATATCACTCAATAAACGAATAACAATTATTTGGTCTAGGTTCCGATTATACAGCTACTCCTTCGCGTCGGCGTCGCCGTCAAAGACTCTTCGTCATATTTCATGATTTTTCCAGGGTCCCCGCGTACTCGGCGCCCTCGCCGCGCTCACAGAACAACTAGTGGACTGGCGTGCGTAGCTAGGTCCCGCAAGGTCTCAACCTAGGTGTCCCACAGTACATCTATCCCGGTATCTAGCATCTGGCGATGAATAGCACGGAAGTCCCCCACGTGTTTTACTGCCGCCCGGCGCACAATGTGCGACCGCTTATTTACCGGCCCATTGACGCGAGCTTTTATCATTTTATCGTCGTATAAGAAAGCTTACACGTGCGCGCCGACCGTGCTACTGAGTCGGCAGCAAACGTAACGACATCGCTTAAGTGATATGGGTACCGTCTACGAAATCACCTTAGCGTTTTAAATTGTCACGTAAAAAAAAAACTTGACTTTTTTGTTAATTCTCTCTACTTTTTCCAACACTCATCTAAATATTGTGAAATATGTAAATAAAGGTGCGAGTCTTTTAAAGTTTGTCACGATACGGACGAACAACTTCATTTAAACAATTTTTAAGTTTCCATAATTGAAACAAAAAAATCTGTGCAACGGTTTATCCTGCAGGCCCGCCTGAAAACTTTCCCCTTATTTTGAGCAATAATGCTTTAAAATTTCGAGCTTCGTTTCGAGAAAAACACGAAAACACATCGCTCACGTTTTCGAGCTCAAAATTATCAGCGTTCTCTTTCAAAGTTTGAAGAGTTGATGAAAAAGTTATTAATAACATATCATCTACAAAATACTTTCAAATATTTTGTCAATGACAATCTTTTGAACAATGTAACCGATGTCAGCATTCGATGCAGTTCTTTGAGCTAAAAAATATGTATATCTTCAAATCAAACAACCAAAAAACTTATTAAAAAAAAAAATACTAAATAACGATATCTTTCAATCGATATTTTCACAAGACTTTCCACAAGACTTGCGACGTTCGAGTAGCTTTTTAAGAGCACATATTGTTTTTATTTTAAAATACAATCTTACAAAAAATGTAGAATTATTATAAAATAAACAATTTTTAATTTTTTTGTAGGTGCGCGACTTGAAGAAATTAACCAATTTCGATAAGAGCAATGAATGCAATTTTATTAGAAATAGAGCTAATTACATTTCGTAATCGAACGATTAAATAGTTTAGAGGTTTCCTACGACTTCAAAACGTCGACATCTGATAAAGTCTTGATTCACGAAAATCAGAGTGGAAGTAATAATTAAGTTTTACGACAGTCTTCAATTTTCTTAACAAGAATATTAAAAATCATCTTTAAAATAAGACCTCAATGCCGGTCTGTTTGTAGGTTACGGTCATTTTTATCTATAACTCTTATTTCTATAAAACGTAAAAAATATATACTGAGGTATATTTTTGAAGAAAGGATATTTCTTTTATATTGATTGAATATGGGGAAAATAAAAAACCAGGAACCTCTTTGTTTCATATACTATACATAGATCATAGCGCATAATATATGACAAACGTAAAAAACCAATGTGTTAGCTGTAAAACTTAATGACTAGCCAGTGTTGCCTACAATATCTTTAAAACAACGCAAATCGTCTGCTTTATAAAGTGCACATTCACTATGTTGTACGCGCAGAATTAATTATACGAACCTTTTGGTCGGTAAGCACTGATGTAAGTTAAAAGGGAGCACGAGGGAGTGAGGCAGTTTAATAAACACGTATGTCTCTTCCGTGTGTATAAGACCCTCTATCACTAGAAAGTGCCTGCCCTCATTATCCAAAAAATAAATATTTATCTATTTCATAGGGCATTAATGGACTTATGTCTAAAAATACCTCTTACACTGGCATCGCGAAGGCAAACCCAAACTCAAATAAATTGCTGTGATATGTATGGTACATGGTATACCCAGAAAAAAGGAAGATTAAAAATAAAATGGATTTTGAAGAAAAAACACATAAATCCACAAATTTTTTAGTCCTTCTTAACCCGTTTATAATTTATGCGCTATAATTATACAGATTTTATGTAATATTGAGAAAGCACTGCATAAATAAAATAATTTCAATAATTATACGGAATTTCAATTATCTTTCTAGGTTGATACCCTAATTCGAAATTTCCGTTCTTTACGTGGCCTATTGCGTACATGAAACCACTTCAAATAATTCAGCAATGGAATTTGAATACATCGTTTTTTTTTAATGCGCATCGTAGTTGTAAGTGCTAAATTTACGCTTACTAAAGTTTAACTATATCCAACAAAAAACTATAGAAACAAAATATATGAAAAAAGATCGAAATATTTCCACGAGTACTTAATTTTTCCAATTGCGGCATCAAGTGCCAAAGCAAGAAAAAGAATCGAGACATTTTCCGTTTTGGGATCGCGATGCGCCGGCCCCGGAATTACGCCTTAACGCCGCGCGACGGCCAAAAACCACATTAACATAAACGCACCTGTCAACACGGCGACGGGGGAATTCGCGATATGCAAAACTAAAGTAAAACGACTTATTCGGCAAATCCAGAACTTGAAAATCATTCGTTTGTTTTATTTCCATAATAATGATGTCCGTCAACGAGTGCCGAGAATGCCAATATTGGACACGTGATCGTGACCACAACATAACACGCAATTTCGAGTTCAAAATGAGGTTTGTATGTATTTTTAAATGGGAGTTCGTTTAATAATAAAGTGTATTTCAAAACTTTCAACAAAATTAACGCGAAATCGATTTGACGAGAGACGTCACTGACAGACCAGAATGTCAACAAACTAGTTTCCTACACTTATATTAAATCGCAAAATTATTTAAAAAACCTAAGCCTCCCAACATGGAACATAGTATTCAAAAGTAAACTAGTTCTTGATTTGCGTTTCAAGATGTTTTTATTTTACAATCGGTCGAGGGGCAAACGAGCATGCAAGCCACCAAAAAGCAGGTGGTCACATTCGCCCGTGGACATTCGCAACCGCAGAGGAGTTACTGATACGGCGCCGGCCTCTCGAATAGGAGTAGGATATCTGGGGAGTGGGCCGGTTAAGGTTATGACTGGATTAAGTTTGAGTTTTAATAACTGTATTACTGGAATTATATTGCTTCTCTAAAATTATAATATGTAACTAATAATATAAATGCCAAAAATTTAAATTGTGTAACGTAAAAGCAATATTGTTGTCGTGTCGGGTTTAATCACCCCACCCACCCCACGCTTCTAAAAACTTTTTGTTTCAGATTGTGGGGATTTGGACCTTAAGTCTAGTGCTGGTTGATAGCTGCCACTAAACAGCGATCGATGCGCTGACATTGTGGGCCGACGGCTTGACCTGTCCGAGTTCAGAGCTAGTGGCTAAATTTAATTTAAATTTAAAAAATGATCCATCTATTAGCCAATGGTAGGGTGATTCTACTTCATTGGCAGATCGAACTGTCAAAAGATCCTGCGAACTTATGTGAATCATATTGAATAATTTACAATTGTGGTTCATATAATTACAGAACATATTATTAAAAAAAGCAAATAGATTCTAATAAGAAAATCAACAGCGATGGAATGATCGTTCGTTCACTCTTGTGAAATCTGTTCCCAGATTTCTTACCTGTTGCATTGACACAGAAACACGGTTCAAACTACACACCTACATATTGTATTACC
This sequence comes from Eumeta japonica, assembly GCA_005406025.1. Taxonomy (NCBI): domain Eukaryota; kingdom Metazoa; phylum Arthropoda; class Insecta; order Lepidoptera; family Psychidae; genus Eumeta; species Eumeta japonica. The sequence continues at coordinate 38,585 of BGZK01001418.1, forward strand.
GATCACGCATACTATAAGCTCAAGATTTTGTAATTATGAACCATAAAGCTGCGAGTTCGCATGACACACAACAATTATAGCAAAACACGCTCATAAACATGCAACTGTACTCTGCCGTGTTATAATAATTTGTAACGATGTACGAGATTGTGGTTCACACAAGTTTACATTGTTTCGTGTCAATAAAATATTGTGATCTGGTGAAAAGAAATAATAAAGAGTGTTACTGATCCATGTGGTATTTTCTTTAAGGTGTGATAGAAATCCACTGTGAGACACGTTGACACGTCTCGTGTACCTTCGACAGATCGTACAGCAACCACCTTATCGTCAGTGTCAGATGTACTCTCTAGTGCGACGGTCTTGTATCACTGCAATCTTCAGTCGTCTCACACGTGGCTGTTAGAACGAAATAAAATTTAGAAGAGTTCTAATAACTTCCTTTGTCTGCGCATTATCATTATTCCTCTCCGAAAATTAAGAAAAAAATGTTGCGGTGATCTTCGCCTTAGTGCATAATCTGCCTAAATATTTGAATCAAATTTTATCATTAATAAAGATACACGAACCGATATTAACTTCTCTGCCTTATTTTTATTTTCGGTTATTGTTTATCGGATTTTAATGGCGGTAAGTACGCAGGAGGGCCTTTAACGAGTCCTTAGTGAATAACGACATCACGTACTAAAATCATTAGAGATAATCCCACGTTTTTCTGACTACCAGTTTGGCTTCAATATGATAAGCGAAAGTGAAGCATGACAGTTCTTTTTCCAATCAAAGTAAATAAAATGTATCGAATAAGACACATTTCACCGTGAATTTAATAGTTATTACGGTTTAACAGTATTTGCCTATTTATTTTCCATCATTCGTTAAATAACATAGTGTTCAAATAAATATCATAACAAACATTCTCGTACATAATATTAAATTTCATTTTGTGTACGCTGCCGTAAGAACGGGCAGAGGTCTTTTGTCGGCCTGCTAGTCGCCACATGTACACAGCGACATCTAGTGACGGTGGTCTGCGTCGCGAGCACGACATTTCCTTTTGAGGATAGACTCGAAAAATACATAAAAAACACACACATTGGGAGTGTGAAGATATTAAAATATTATACGTTAAATTTAACTTAATATTTATTGGCATGATGACATTGGGATCATATCTATAGCGATAAATATATTTGAAGAGCGTAATAGTTTTCGTAAATACTTGAAATAGATAATTATTATCAATAATTACACATTAATAATATGCAATCGAGTTACTTTTGAGTGGATATGATTGTTGAATTGATTGATGGATGATGAAAGTTTAAAAGGATGATAATTTTTCTGTACATGTATTCATGTCGAGCAAATATAATTTGATAAATTTCGACACATAGTACATACATCACTTGAGACTACAAGTTATTGAAAATAATTTCATATGCTAATTCATAATATACGGGAATAAAATGCTCCACACTGTAAGGATTATTCAGAGCTTATAATATATAAAATGGATAATGAGGCGATTATTTCGTATTAGAAAAAGCTTAATCGATTACGTTAAAGCAAAAACAGGGCCTTGCGCCGATAGAGCGATTGTAGGCATGTACGGGATGATTTACTGGCAGCCGACTTATAGAGACGTAACGTCGGGAGAGCGACGCAGCTAAGGGTCGATCTACACACGCAGCAAAACTAAACAATGACACTTTAATTCTACACACATCCTTGAAGTCAAAAATATCCGTACATTTGGATTAGTAAAGATTTGGAAAGCATAAATTAGACAGTGTCAGGATAATCAAATTTTTATTTCTATTTCTTATGACAAATTTAAATAGTAACAACTATCAGCTACGAGTTCGCAATATTAAAGATACGTACAAATTTACGGCTATTCCTAGGAGAGACAGCCAGCGATTACGATATTCCTCTCGGTACGAGCGTCACCCGTCTCATACAGTACTCGCATGTTTCATGCAGCCTTAAATTTGAATATTTAAAATTTCTTCCTATAGATTTGCTCTCTATCGGACTTTGTAGGCCTTCTCTATACAATTCTTCCATCGCACATATTCACTATATACATTCAGTTCGTCAATCTGTTTTTGTTCAACGGGTAAGATATCTCGCTATATGTTTTTACCTCAAAAACATATTCGTGTAGGCAAATATTTTCACATTATATTTCCAAGTAATGAAAAATTAAAATATTTGAATCAAAAACTTATTCTATCGATAATAATTGTTAATGCGCCAAAAACATTATAGCAATCGTACATTTTCTAATAAATATTTAAATTCAGATGTGAATATATTTCACAGTCTTACGCTAGAAAGTAGTTCCCTAATCCTACGTCTGAAAATGGTAGTTCTGAAATGGGCCAAGTTTTGACGCATTCTCGCCGGTCGGCGGGCGGCGGTCGGCGGCGGGCCCGGGCCCGTCGGGCGCGCGCTCGACCGCTCGCGTCGGTCTCGCGGCGGTAATTCTAGAAATTACGAAATTACATTTCCTTTAACAGTAGTGCCTATAATTTGTGGGAGAAAGTGCGGCGGGGACTGACGGCCGAGTGGAACTCTCTCTACATCGCCGACATGTTCATGGGATTTTTTATCGCATCACAACTGTAACCATCGATGTTTACGATTTCAATTTCGTTATATTTGCTACTGGCATGTTTATGAAGTGGCATTTCTTTTTCTCGAGTGCCCTATCATTGAATAAGATCTTTATTTGGAAAAAAATCACAAAAACCCATTAAAAATTCAATAACACGGTTTATATTTCTCGTTTCGCAGACCAAAGTATTACTTATCACCTCTTATGTTTTAGCCGCTGACCGATTTAGCGAGTTACCTACATCAATAAAAGAGGTGATTATTGAGGAAAAGCATATGCTGTCACGAACAAATAAAATACTATAGCTGGTTTATGAAAAAAGTTCAACTCAATGTTAAACTAAAATAATGTAATCGTACCGCTGTAAGGATACAAAAGTACCTACTCTAATTATTATTATTATATAGGTTTTCAATGACGCATAAATCTTAAACGATGAAGTTGCATTTGTAAAATTTTAATGATAAAGGACACCAGATGGCAGCGGTGAGCGAAAGAAATATTTCAATCTTTCAAAGAAACGATGTCCGCAATCGCTGACGTCACATCCATAGAATATTCATTTATACACTCAATGCCAACTAGTTCACAGTGTAGGTGCAGGCAGCTAGAGTGATCAGGCGCTATTAAGTTTCTCTACAATTAAAGAGAGACTCTTTAGAAACACCGAAGCCAGGTAAGTTTACTTGTTGACACCAATAATGATAATTAGGCCTTAACATTTACACGTCGCAGCATTAAAAAGTCTTTGATGACCGGAGCGATACGATATTGAAACAAGTCGGGGATGAGTTTCATTTGATGATCATTTCAAAAAAAAATACAATTGTAATTTAATTTATATATTTAACACAGTACAGATTGGCTCGCCATATCGTGTCAACGGAAGCATTATATTAATGATAAAATATTTTCACATTCACTACCAAATATAATAGTCAACTATAGAAATGTAGATATTTCTTTGCGCAGAACGTAAAGGACTTAGTTACGTGAAATATAGACGTAGGTTGCAAAACAATAAATCTTTATAAAAAGATCTCGTGACTTAAATAGACTCTTTGTTTATAGAGGGAAAATTTAATATGATAATAATTTTATTGACGATTAGAGTAAAACATGTTTTGAATTGTTCCTAGCGACGATGTATTTCAGGTAATTAAAGAAGGTATTTATAGGACCCCGAGTGATGTTTAAAATTAAGTTTTTCACTATGTTAAAAACTGGTATCAAAAATTCAATACTTCATCGGGGCAATAAAAAATATTCCCAGATATAGATCTACGTATCTTTTGTCCTAAGGGCTCGCATATTAACACGTTTTTCTTGTGTGAAGTATGTACATTCGATTACAAAAATTATTTATCTGTAAAATAATCGAACCGTGCATGTAGTTTCTATAAAATAAATATTCAGTTAAATCTTGTATTTCGTATAATTCGGAAGTGCTTTTTATCTTCCTAGAAATAAAATAAAACAAACTCAAGAATAATGAGTGCAATTGCTCTTAAGCTGACTCGATTTCTGGTCACGTATAAGTCACGTACTGGTCATGTAAGAGATTAATTCCATTAAATAAACTATCGAACTATGCTTCTTCAATGTTTTGAGATTTGTTTTCAAAGATTTTACTCGTTAACAGTTTAAAAGTTCATATTAAAACCCAGTAGAACGTTCTGATTATATAATATAAAGCCATTTGAAAAATTTGTAATTATTTTTACATACTGTCATCGAAAAGTATTAAAACGAAACGGAATAATGATTTTTTTGGTTTTAATTGAAATTACGTCGTGTAAAGCCTTTTGTGTAGCACAGTACAAACATTCCTAGTCGTGTGGCCAGTGGGATGAAGCCTCAAAATTTTGGTGGAAACAATTTGTGCGGGAAAAAAATTAACAACGGCCGTGCCCAGGTACAAAGGGGCAGGCGGCGACCGGCGGCCCACAGATACTTTTTGAAGTCCGCGAAATTGTGCCACGATGATATTGAAGATTTAGAGACGTTCAATTTAAATTTTCGTTTAGGTGTCGGTTTATTTTAGGTAACATTCAGTACTTTAATTTAAAAATGGAAAAGCTAAGTTATTTCTATTTTTTTTCGAATTAAATCTATATTTTTACACAGATGGTATATTTATGTATTCTTTATTAATTTCAAAAGGGATACTTTCATCGTTATCTAATCGGTTGACAAACAAACATTTTTTATGTTCACAATCACACCATTGTATTAGGGGAAATGTCGGGCAAAGCATACTACGTTTTCCTCATAAGATGTAGTGCAAAGACAAACGACGCGGTGTTCAATGTTGAGCGAGAATAGCCTGACAGTCGACAGTAGGCCAGGTCTTTCATCGCCTTATATATTTTTTGAGCTTCGTCTCAATATTACTTAAATGTACAAATGTGTATTATTTTACTTATAACACATATAAAGCATATGGTACACTTTTCGTTTTGGGTCGTGTCGCATATATAGACCATTAGTTTTAGTACTGAATACAATTCATGTACCTAGTAAGTACGTTCGAGAAATATTAATTCCAATACTTCTTCACGACTTGATTAAATCCAGACCTACATCGAATGTAACGGCTTTTGGCTACCGCACAAAAGCTTACACCGCGACGGTAAATGTCTATTTATCACTAGTTCTAAACATAAAACCCCCGTGTTGGTTAATACCCGAAAATCAAAACGTAATCTTCCAGAATACGAGTCACAACACACGCACACCTATCCGTCATGCGCCCGCGCCGCCGCCACGACGAATACGTGACGACTTTTTAATAATACCGAAAAGGAAGCCCGTCTATTGCTTTGGTTATTATGATGAAACAAAAAAACGACCTAACCCTCACTAACTCCGTAGAACCCTTCTTACGCCCCTTCGGACTTTTATTATAGACCTTCATAATCCCTGCACGGAAATTTCGCGTCTACAACGAAGAGCATAGGAATGTTTTTCGTGTGTTCTAATCCGTCGTAGCCTAGCCAGTAATCTGTGGGCTTCATCAATTATCTTCACTTGGAGTTAATGACTTTTATAGAGCGGCTCCGAGGCTCGGCAGAGACGGGCTAGCGCTATTTTTTCAACAATAAAATAGGAATTTTGAACTATAGAAGAACGATACCTTAAGTATATCTTAAATTATAAATTAAATTCTATCTCTAAATCTGCATACTGTAGTATAGTAATCACATCATCCATCGATAACTTGACAATAGATATATAAACTTTAACGTAATGTAGCAAAAATCATCCAAGTGCGAGTTGGATTCGCACACGAAGAGTTTCGTACCACCGCACAATACTCAACGATACGTCATTTTTAAAAATATTATAGCAAAATAAGAACAAAAATTAAGATTGAACAAAACACGTCAAAAAAAACAAATTTCTTGTGTCGGAACCCCTTTACTTTATTTTATTTTACATTTTTTATAGTGACTATAGTAATACGTGTGGTATTACTATAGTCACTATAAAAAAAATGACATGAACATTCCAATTGTCTACCAATTGCAATCATTAAATCGAACAAAAAACGCTAAAAAACATGTTTTTTACTTGGGGGCCCATTTCAATTTAATACTACTTTTATTATTTGGTGTTACAGCGACAATAGTAATACGCACTCCACGAGAATAGTCTAGCCATTACGGCTTATAAGATACAGCCTGCTGACAAACAGACAGATGGACAGCGGAGGTCCCATTAATAAATACCCTTTGAGTGCGAAACCCTAAAAATGAATAAGAAAGATTGTAGACAATGTCACATGTGAAATTCTTTCTTTACATGATTAATGTTACTATTTTTTTGATTTGATATATCAACATATAACATTGAAGGACAATTGAAATTTAAGAAATAATCGATGAACCAGTTTTTTCTCCCGTATGTACTTGGTAAGTCATTTTCTCCCACCCGAAAGGCTAGATTCGGTTCTCCGTCAACATACTTTTCTGGTAGAATTACGAAAATTGTATCTGAATGACTAAAACATATAAAGCTTATACCCTTATAGATTTATAACATACTACCCTTCACCCGTGGATCTGCCTGCATAGAAATAGAATGCATTACTTCGTCCCTTGTATTGGCGGTAACCCTAACAATCGTGATCTAGCTCTCGCTCCTGCTCTCGACTTTTTCACGGTCTGCTCTCTGTCCCCATCTCGGTGTGACCTTCAACTTTACTCACAGGCCCGTTTTTGTTCCCGAACCCGCCCGAGCTCCCGATTGCGTTCTAGGTGTCAACGCCCATCCCGTTCTCGATTTCGAGCCCGCTCTTTGTTACGACACCTATCCCGCTGTTGATCCCAATCATTCTTTATATATGGATTTTGCGCTGTGCGGTTTTATCTACGTGGAACAACAAAAAGAACTATTTGAATTATATGATGTATAGACACGTGATTTTGCTCTTTGTCCAAGAAGTACAATAATTGTATAAGTATGTAGGTCTATATATGTGTATAGCCTTACAACTCTGTAACATAAAATTCTCTATCACATTATATTACTACTATAAAGGTGAGAGTATGAATGTAAAGATGTGTATTTGTTACGACCGAAGGCCGAAGGTGCTGAGCGAATTGTGATGAACTTTCATTATATAGGAAAAACAAAAAATAAAATAAAATTATATTACTCAGAGATAGCGTAGGATTCTTTTACTTTAATAATTTTTACAATAATTTGAGTAGTTCCAGAAATTATCCTCATACACAATACACACACATTTCCAGAACACACAGAATATAACTCATAACACTAGAATAAATAAGCTATAGACACTCTTAGGTGTCCTAGTTCGTAGTTGCTTTAACACATGACCGTCTAAATAAATGATATATTATTATCATAAATATAAATTTCATAATCTTTTACTTTTATATTACTTTTTAAAAACGATACCATATATTATTAAAGAATTGCAATTTGATATATAAAAAAAATCAGTTCTCAGATAACAATTTTCGATGATTCCATAGCACGACCGCGGTTAAACTTAATATCACCGGAACAACGAAATAAGGGCCTACAGGCGATTCGCTTAAAAGCGCCGCCACTACGAGATGCCTACATTAAGCTCAATAAAATCTGCCATACATTGTATGTATAATAAATTATTCATCGCGCACACGCCTTTTTACGGCGTACATAAAATCCAGCCGGCTGATTAAACGTTTCGGAAACGGTGAAATCTCTAGCACTTATAATGTTATGTAGGCTTAAAAAATATTAAGGCTTTTTGAAGCATCGTTGAAACCATTGAAAAAAAAAATGATGAAATATAACTATCTATAAGCACATTCCAATGATTTGTGATATTTTTACAAAAGACTTTTTTAACCACTCTTTAAGTGTAAAGCATGCAATTTAAAAATTAGTATGGTATGACATTAAACAACTTAATGAAATAATACTATAAATATCTTTCGAAATTGTCTAGTAATACGTATTTAAAGATTTTTGAATTAATAAAATTAAAAATGCCTAACCAAAAAAAATCAGTAAGGCTTACACAAATGAAGTAAAGTTTCATTTTCAGAATAGCCTATTAGATTATAACCGCCATCGGAGGGCAGTACCGTGACAATAGCTTTAAAAAAACAGACTGGCGCCAAGCGCCGACTTACAAATTTTACCTGAATTTTAAAGGTACAGTGACATCTGTCGCAAGAACCAAATCTACGCAATGCAGTTGGTTTTATCTGCATCTACTGGAATTCTCGGAGATCACAGCGACTCCTTTGTTTTTTACAGTCACTCAATTTCAATCTCATGATTTGCATTAAACCTAAGTTAATTTTATAAATTTGAAAATTTTAATCACCTATTTCATATGTCACCCCGAAACGTGCCGTATAGCGAAATACAAGATTACATTACGTTATTGCACATGAAAAGTGTTTACATAATTTATAAAACTGCAAACAATACGGAATAAAGCTCAAGATATAATATAAACTTTTGTTTTCACAAAACTTTTAACAGTAATTGCGATTTTCATAATATAATAAAAAAGGTCGTCAATAATGGATATATAAAACACATAAAAATATTGTTCTCATTCCACACCCGTTAAATGTAAAACAAAATTGAATTACACATTTCGCTAGCGCACGAGTGTACCGCGGGCCCGTACCGGGGTGCTCACAACACCGCTTTGACCCATCTTAATTGCTGCCATTTTGACAGGTAGAAGTTCTCGTCAAATTGCCATTTTTAACGGTCCGCGTACCAAAAATTTAGGGCGACGTCAAACGTGGAAAATTGAAACTAACGTCTGACTAACCGAGCGAGTCTTAAGTTTTCACGTGTAACATAGCCAATTAGACCTTTTTTATAATTCACAAAAAATATTTAGCTTGTAATTTTTTTTGCAAATTATAAGTTAGCTATCCGTAGTTTATGGTCTAAATATAATAGCACTGACCAAAGTAGACGAAATAGTACAAGTGAGTCACTTTAAAAAATACGTTCATATTAGGTAAAAACACACTTAATATTCACTTTATCTGAACTGAAAGCCATATCAAATCTGTTGTTAATAAATTGTAGTATGAATACGAACCATACGAGCTCGACTTGTATTCGTCTGTTTTTAATAGTAAGCATATATTTTAATAGTTTATTCATGAAAAGAGAACTTATGGTTTCTCTAATTGATCAAAAACTTATGAGGATTTAGTTGTTTTAATTTAGATTTAATTTAGTTCAATAAATTTCATAATACACCTAGTATTTAATTTACAAAAAATTGTAATTAAATTTAATGTTATAAAGAGGCATTCGATGACGAATTTAATATAAAGTTGAAGCTTAAAGTTCGCATAGTACCTTTCTTTAGAAAGTGTTGTTAACAGATAATAAAATAGTACTAACATAAATCTACTTTGACTCGCAATAAATGCAGGAGCGTTTTGAAGGCGGCTTACCTGAAACAACCATAAAAACTCATCATTAAAAAAGACCATTTTATGCACCATTAGTATTAAACACCTCCAGAGATGTTACACACTATTTAAGGGTTACATAAAAAACATTGCTTTTTTCCTTTCCTCCTAAAGAAATTTGATTATTTAACTACAATTGAGATTAAATGTTGTCTACATTGCAAGTAGTACGTAATAAATTAACAAAAATAATATTTTCTGATCAATGAAGGTATATCGACCTTGATTTTAAATCAAATTAAGCCGAGCACAAAAAGTTCTTTGTTATAAAAACTTATTATTCTGTTCGGAATTTCCTGAACGATGACGAAGTTAGAGAATATTTAGCACTCACAGTCATCTCTTTGTAAACAAAAACTACATTAATTGACTGCTCTATATAATATATGCTTTATATACAAATATGTGATTGACTGTTTAAAACAATTTCGTTTTATTTAGGGGCTAAAATTTTAATTTAAAAAGTTGTTGTAAATATTGGAAGATGCTTCTATAATACATCTATAATTATTACTCCTATTATTAGTAGATAATTTTATTTACTGATAAAAATATCAGATAACACTACAATAACCATTATTGTTAGAATTTATTGGTCTAAAACAAAAGAGAAAGCTCATTCTTTATAGCACTTTGGGCTATCATGAATAATAACTTAATTTCATCCAATTAATAATGCCATACCACAAGGGCATTAACGAGCCATAGGGGAATAAATAATGCTTGACTGAAATTCTAACTCCTTTACGTACGCTGCGAATCAAAATCTATGTCTCACTCACCATCGTAAAACAAAACAGTTCCGATCGTAAGTAATATTCAAGTTCTAAAAAAATAGGATCGGTTTCGCATACGCATTAGGAAAGCAAGCACGAAAAACACTTCGAGACGCAAAATAAATAATGCTTAAAATAAAAAAGGCATCGACTAAAAAAATCAATTCAGTTTTATTTGGGTACAATTATTATACTAATATATTTAACAGTTTCAGTTACTAAATTACAAAACAATATAACTATTCAACTATTTTAAAGGAAACAATTATTTATTTAATACAAACGTTATTTATGACAATAAATCGCATTTAACATCCGTCACATAGCTGCCTCTGTTTTCTAATTTATACCTACATATATGTAAGCATATTTTTGCTTCAAATAACAAGAATATTCCACGACAAAAATAAAAAGAATTATCTTTGCAAGCAAGCTGATCGCACATCAAGAAAGGGCCACATTTGAAGTAGCCGAAACCAACGAGCTTGTATGGAACGATTGACGGAAGTCAATAAATGAGGAGAGCTGTGCAAAGATCGCACCCTGAGGTGCGGGGCGTCTGCCAATCCTTACGGACAATATGCGTAAGTGTAAATAATAAAAATAATTAGACCGTTTTGTTCACGAAAACCTACATATTTTTCTGTATTTATTTCATTTCCATCTAGTTTATTCCCTTTTTGATTGTGTTCTAGAATTTTGTTGTACAAACTTAATCATTGATTTAACATTGTATCATTGTAATTTACGCACGGACCTTTATCTGCGTGGACGTAAATAAATTTCCTCCGTTTTCTCAATCGCTTTCGTTTCCATTTTCGGGCTCAATCTCAGAATAAACTTTACAACTGTGTTAAATTTCCCTACAATAGAACGTCTGATTGATATTTCAAAACGAAACAAACCGACAATACGATGAATTTATAATATTTGTACATATTTTCATATAACGAAATTTCCAAAATTTTAAGAAATATCTGCATTAAAATTGTATTGTCGTTGGTCGTTTGAAAATGTTAGCATTATTTTTAGATATTACCAAATGAATTCTGAGAGGCACAGAGGTAAGCCCTCTTCAGACACTTAGACTTAAGTGCCAAAGCAACTATCGTTTCCGCACGCATTATCAATTATTACCACATTTCGCCCACTGACAAGCGAGGCCAGTCGCTTAGGGCTGTCTAAGGAAACAAGTTGTCTTGTTACAACTAAATCAACTTAGACATTGTTAGTTGATGTTACCTTCAAATATAACCGCCGCTCACTCCGATGCCAGACCGCACTGAGCATATACTTACCGATTGTATTTCCAAGATCTAATTTTCGAAGCACTGCACTCGACTAGAAATACTTATTAGTTTCTCTGGGCTATTTGCTCGATGGTTAACCAGCCGGATGCGGTCACTTTTGGAAAACTATTTTGTGTTTTAACTTTATGTAAAGTATGTAGTTATAAATGCACATAGAGTTTCGTTCTTTGAAAAAAATAAGATAAAACAGATAAGATTAAATGAACTCATTTCTCACATATGCACATAAAAAGCGTATATATAAAATGTATATGAAAAACATATATGTTTATACCTTTATTAATTTACATGCTAAGTATTAGTATATATGTGAGAACCATAACGATAACTCTTTGCAGTAAAGTGGGATGGTAAATGTTTAGAGACTTTTGTTTGGTGATTACGCCTATTGATCAGATTTATTTTGAATAACCCGTTTTTATAATCGTGTATGGATTACGGAATCTTGTCAATGTATTACGACAAATTTTCTTTAGATATTATTTCTTTTGATTCAAAATAAGACAGAATGTTTTTGTCGCGTTCCTGGTACAACGTTTGGAAAATTACTGTTAATTAATTTTTTCTAATGTTGGTCTAAATTTTGCTGTTTTTACTTATTCTATCTTTACATCTACCTTAATATGTCTAAAAGTTATGTTTTTTTTTTTATATTCAACAATATTTGTAGCCGTCATTAATTAAAGTGTATGTGTCTGTAATTATAAATAATTAGAGTAGGCGCTTAAAACAATAAGCTTCTTCAGCTACGGAGTCGACGTCCTTTGATTATCCGATAGCGCGTGTACTTGACACAGTAATTTAGATTATGATAATTCACACAATGAGCTCGTGGGCGTGTCGTTTACTTAACAGAGAAGGTGTGTTTACATTCAAAAAAATGCACAAGACTGAACCGGATCTGACTAATGTCACATACATATGTATATTAGCTGACCAACTGATTGACACGCAGGTCCGATCGCAGCGTAACTTGAAACTTGGAACGTAAGTTTCTCTTGTACAATTACCCGTTATTAAAGTTTGTCTTATAATTACCGCAACAATATTTAAAGACGATAGACAATTTGGTCGCGCACAAACTCACGGTTCACTTTTCGATGAATCAGCATACATAGGCAGCAATCTATGCCATGTCTGATAGAGCCACTGCCTAGGTAGAGGCACTGTCTAGGTAGAATCAATGCCTAGGTAGAGGCACTGTCTAGGTAGAATCAATGCCTAGGTAGAGCCGCTGCCTAGGTACAGCCCCTATCCAGGTAGAATCTCTACTTACGTATCGCGGAAATAGATATGATTTTTAGGTTCGACTTTATCAGCTAATAATTTACTAATATAATATTCAAAGATATTTTATTGTTAAAATAACGCGTTGATGACATTTATATTGATAGTGCATTTGAATTATAAATATGGATAAGTTATTCACGTAAAATAGTTAATGTTTTATGGATCTTTATACAAACAAAGTCCTGTAACAGCTCCTGCATTAATAAATAGTTCAAATAAAAAATACTGTCTGAGAACAATCCAAATTATTTTCTAAGCGAAAATTTACTACTTTTAATGCTTTGGCAAACTTTTTAGCATTTTAACATCGTATTTAAAGTTTTCAACGATAGCACGTTGTATGTTTATCGACAACTAATCCTTTTAAATAATTATAGCACTCAACAACGCTAAAATATTATCGGCGCGGACGAACGGACTACCGCACGGCCTCCGCCCGTCGCAGGTTTTCAGTCTTTTTGTTGGAGCCAGCCCGAGCTGGACTCCTCAATCACGGCGCCCACGTCGTCGCGTTGTTAATTAAAATAAATTACGAACGCGGAGCGCGATCGTTGCGCCGGGCTCCGACCCATGCGCGCACGCCGGCGGCTCGAACGCGCCGATCGTTTGAGAATTATGTACATGCATAATTATGTGCAGCGTCACGTATTACACCACTTGCCGAATGCAAGAAAAAAAAGCAAATTCTGTCAATATGTTTTACTTTCATCTTATATTTAGTAGTAAGAGGCAAAGAGAATTGCAAATGTCGGCCTATTTCAAAAAAGTTATTGAAATTCATTAGGATGTACGAAGTTTTAAAAAATTTAATATCTTACGCAAAATTTTGCATCCGTGCAATCATTTGGTTTCAAAAATTGTTTGCAAGAAATTGTATAGCATAAAAAAATAACTTTAACATCGTCAACATTTCCTATATCAACTGCTATCAAATCAAAAAACAAATGTAGCCACAGCCTCCGCCCCGCGGCGCTCCGACCGCTGCGGTTCGCCCGCGAGCTCGTGTCGGCCGTCCCTTATCCCGTATCTAAGCTGCGAGTTGTGTTGCTAATTGTAAGAACGGAAAATGATTGATGACACAGATACATGTGCATGGATACCTTTCTTCGTGACATGCCATTATTTAAATACCGACTGAGGACATATTAAACAAGTTTACAAGGTTTATTGTAGGTTGATATTGACCTAGCGTCGATTTATAGATGTTATAGTATCGTCATTAATTTACGTTTTGTAGAATAATTATTTGCAAGTGATATTTCTATTAGCAGATACGATTAATATAATGAAATATAAGTATCCGAACATCAAAAGTTTCTACTCCTTTGTAGAATTATTGATGTACTTATCTAATGCAAGTAAAGTAATAAATATGTCAAAATATAAAGAAATCAGAGTAAAGTTAAATGAATATAATGCTCAATTATTTGGTTTCGGTCGTATGTTGAGATCTTTGCGAAATACTTAACTAAAATCTTTCAAAAGGAAACTTCTATGCGTTTAAGAAGATGACTGCTGTTCCACTGTGCTAGCTGTGATAGCGCAAGTGTAATAGATAACTCGGAATACTAAGCGAACTATTCTCGTGCAGTTAAAACAAGTAAAACGCCGTAACCGGACCACGACGGACACAAAGATGTATTTATGATTTCACTATCGTCGACTCAATCGTCAGTCCGTGAACGAGGGGCGCCACGAAGGGACAACGTCGGAGGCGCCTCGGCGCCTCCTGTCGGCTGTGGCGTGCGCGACGTTCGAGCTCGCGATCACGAGTGCCTCCTTTACGCGTGTGCAGTGCGCCACATTCGCAATAACCTTGTTTACATTCCCGAGTCTTAACTCACCAAAAGTTGCAAAATCGTGTTACTGTGCAATTGTCATTAATTGTACTGTACTCTGTTTTTATCTATTCTCCATATCTTTTCGCTAAAATAATTGAACATTCGTAAGGAAACTAAAATTATCGTGAGTCCAAGTATTTGTGTGTGCCGTACATGCACGTGTCTCGCGGTAACTAACCCTCGAATATCCATTGAACGAAACGACTATTGACATCAACCCAGTGACGTATGAAAGAACTCGCCTGAACCAAACTTTTCTGATTTGACTTTAGTATATGGGTCAAGTAGATATTGAGCATTTTTATAATTCGTTTTAAACAAATAATTTAAAAACGTCTAACACAATCAACTTTGAAAATGTTATCAATTTCAAAAACACGTTGAATTTAAATTATTTTGATTGTCATAAAACATTTAATAATTAGTTAAATTATTACATAACGGTTAAGAGTAACAAATTAAAAATACGTATAGAATAAATATTTTTGAATTATCAAGTGTATCGATTCCAACAATTGTTATAAATTCGACACATACTATCAAATTAAAAAAACTTTTGAGTCAGTCTATTAATTCAAAATATTATCGTCAGTAAAATAAATGAACATTAATGTTTTTTTAGGTAATCTAAAATACAATTACAAAACTACTAATTTAAAAATATTTTATACACTGACGAAAATTTTCGAACCGTTTCACAAAGTCAATCGTTTCTCTGATTTTTTATAATGCTATTTTGTGGTTATACAATTAAAACTTAAGCCTAACATGCATCGAATATTTTATGTTTTTTAACATTCGCGTAATATGTATAAAACGGCAATATTAATAATGGTAGTTAATTGAATTCCTTACAAAAGTAATTGTCGCTGGATATAAAGTTAAATAATTCAATGAAAACGAAAACGCCGACACAAACACATTCATATAAGTTATCCAATGGCATCTCCATTATAACTACTTCGTGGCGTAGCATATTTGCATAGGCAGCGTGGGCTACCGGCCGAGCTCCCACTAACACATACAGACCGATAAAACTAAATACAAATGTTTACATTTCGCCACATACTGAAACACGATACAACTTTTATGATTACCAAACAACAGCACTTTTTACTACAATAAACATTAAAGCTTTATATAAAATAACCATGCATTATTCATCCAAACTTAATTGCTTCTCTAAGAAACAAATATATAAAAAAAGTGTAGAGATGTTACATTAAACTTGAATTTGTGGTTCATAAAAGTTTGATTTGGTCTGGTTCAGTTCGTGAAAATTTAATTAAATTGCAATCATTTCAAACCGTGATAAATACCTTGACATAAAACACTCATTACAGACCTTTAAAATATCTAATATTGTCGTTTTTACTTTGATTTCTTAATCGCATTGTTAAAAAATATTCATATCACAGAATTTTAATGATACATCATTCTACCTGTATTTTAATATGCATTTTTTAATTTGTGTTTTAAAAATAAAAAAAAAAACATCTCTATCGACTGATTGATGTGTCATAGCTTGGCACAGATCGACACATCACAACGTTTGAGTAATCGTCAAGCATTTTTATTGAGACAGTGTATTTATTACGGAATAAGTCAACTATCCTCACCGACGACAGATATGGAAATGGACTTGTTTAGCAGCGCTGCCACCATCTTAATAAAATCAGAAAAAACATGCATTTAGATTAGTCTCCCACGACTGTACCAAAAGATGATCCGACCACCGCCAGAACAGCTATCGGCGACATCGATCGCCGATCCCGCTACGTGTCGACCTTCAGGCTCGTACATTTCGCACTAATTGAAGTCGGTACGTAATTGAAGCTCTCAACCGCCAAGTTTATATCGATGGTAGCCGACCCTAGGCGATGTGGGCCCGGCCGATGACGATATATGAACCTTTAGGGCAGATAAATACTGCTAATCAGCCCATATTTCTAAGAACCACTGCATCGAGTTAAAAACCAATTAAAGATTTAAATCGTACTCTCTCTGCGTTTGTTAGACGCGAGAGATCCATTATTACTCCTCGCAGCAATAAAAATGTCTAATCGCCAACAGTGCCTGGAGGCTTACAGCAAAACACGATTATCACAAAAAAAGGATTATGAAAAAATATTACTTAATAATTTCAGTCAGATATGAATATTTCGCCATTTTTTCGACCTAATGCCTTGAGATAAAAGTTTTCACTGTTATATTTAACTACACGATAGACAAATGATACACAATTTTAAATTTATAAAAACGTCTTTTATTTTGGCAGGTGAACTTCAAAGTGTATACTGTTGATTATCTGTCTATGTCAATCTAGTTTCAGATCGCCTATGCACCATTTGGTATTTATTAACAACTGAAGAACAGAATCAATATCTATATGGCAATACATTTAATGTACCACAGAACGCAATACGCGTAGTAATACCACACGTTGAGATTGTTAAGAACGAAATCGGCTAAGAGGAGAGTGTGACTCCCACATCCAGGGTTCCATGCCCACTAAAATTAGATCATGTCAATTTTTTAAGATTATTTAATGTAATATAATGTAAATACAAGTATTAAAAAGTAAAATTGTATACCCATTCGACAAGAGAAAATAGCTCTTATAAATGGGACGATGTATTTCGAATGGCCAACCAAAATGATAATGAAGATAACGGTAATGATAAGTCGTTTAGTATACAAGCAAATGAAACAAAATTTTGGAGCTTTTTCAAACATTTACATAAATGTGTTTCAATCTGTATTTACATGACCGGAAATAGTATCGACAGTCGTAATATATAATTCATTCATTGAAAGAATATCAGTTTTTTTTTCGTATATATAAAAACCTATTCGTTTTACTGAATAAAATAATAATTTATCACCAATAACAATACAATTGATATAATACATATATCATTATATTTAAATTTTACGCAATATTCAAGGACACGCACAATCCTGATTCTCAATAAAGACATTTATTGGATCATAAAATTCGATTTTTTCCAACAGTCGTTTTATATTTTGTATAAATTAATAGAAAAAGTCAACCCATTACGTTACAAAGTTTGACATTTATATTCATAGTATAAAGCTATTTTAATGGAATACATCCTTAACTATATAATTTAGCGTTCTCGTGAATATTTTAGTTATAGTGTTCTAAATTCCTTTCTTGAAGTTTAATTTAAGTTTTTAATAAAAACATTTTAAAGTGATTTCAAGGCACGATTTAGGAAAATGATTTTATGATGATAATAAAAAACGGGCAAAGAATCTCTTGCTATATAATTAAATAGCTTGTTAAGACTTATACAAATTCGATTATGATACAAAAAAAAGGTCATTTAATTTATAAAATGATAAAACACAATATTTTAGTCATTTTTCCATTAATGCTTCTCGTAGATATAGAACATAGTACAATTTCTTATAATATTAAAATATATATACCTACAGGGACATAAGATATCAAGAAATTCTCTTGCATAAACGACATAAAGTCTAAAAAATCACTTTCAGATTAATAATATATGAAGGATGTTTGACCACGTTATAATTTTATTACTTTATAATTATACTAGTCTTGCCAATCCCTTTGATTACCCTTGTGACTCTGTTCGTATATGTTTCATAATTAATCAAGTAATATGGAAATGTTAAATTAATGGTACAGACATGTATATATATATATATATATACTATATTATATCCTACTTCTAAAAGGGGATATTAGGTCAGAATCTTGACCCTACGTGTGTTGAAATCTGCACATGGCTTTCCAAGTTTATTTATATGAATTTAGTCAATCGGTTCCTATTCGAGTAGCCAGTAGTTAATTATTTATGTTAGTTCAAAATTTTGTACTTTTAAATAAGGTTCAGTAGTTCGATCGTCTATTTAAACTTTAATTAGCACCATAGAAAATCAGTTATCTCAAATGGACTACGTAACCGAATTATTTTGGTGACTCAATTGTCACTAAATTCACAAGTGACTCGCAATAGACACAAAAGCACAATTTACTCACGCATTAATTAAGCGACCAACAAATAACTCAAGTAGCGACCGGACTAATTTAACAGCTGAATCATTGAATTTAGCAAGCTAGCGCGACCGGTGTCTGACAGCCGGTGCCCCGCTCGCGTCTGCGCACTTACAACACGGACTTCATTGGAACAGTTAAGTCTCAGTACTGATAATATTTATCTCGAACTACCCCTGTCAATGGTTTGTGCTTCATCAGAGGGACGTTCCTTACAGTGTGGTTTCTTTTACATCGAAACGGATTATCCTTCTATTACGAAACCATAGTAAAATAATCAATTTAGGAAAGAGCAATATGTATTGAAAATCATTAGGCCACTTATTTATTTCTTTTGCAAATTCGTAATAAATTACACATGAGCTCTTTTATTACGTATTTAATACAAATTAAGCGATAACGGAACGGATATCAAAGTTCCATTAGAGCAATTAAAGTGACAATGAATAAAAGTGGATTGACAAAACAAATCTGTTGAGCAAATGTGTATCGTGGAAATGTTGGTAAAGGTCGCTCTAGAAAATCCTATGCACACGATATTTGTGTCATATTAAAAAAGGGCCAAATTTCAAGTGGAAATCTATAGTCCCTGCCTACCCTTCTGGAAAATAGGCGTGAGTCTATATTATAATTGTTTTCTGTATATCCCGTGTGCATGCTCATGCATGTGAAATTGAGTATACGTACGTTTAAAATTTATTCAAAGACCATTTCGGTAATTTTATTTACCGTCGATTCGCAAATTCTTTACGATTCTCGTATACCTACGTGATAGCCATAATGCTAGGTCGTTGCATTTTAATACACTACGAAATTTATAGTATACTTCTTGCTACTCATAGCAATTGTTCACTAATTACAATCGCAATATCGTCAATGGTATATGTATTTCTAAGTCAGCTTATAATATTTTTGAAACGAGAACTCTACGAAGAGCGTTAGCGTTGAATGGGCTATAAGTTGAGCTCAAACGAAAA
Source organism: Eumeta japonica (assembly GCA_005406025.1). Taxonomy (NCBI): domain Eukaryota; kingdom Metazoa; phylum Arthropoda; class Insecta; order Lepidoptera; family Psychidae; genus Eumeta; species Eumeta japonica. The sequence goes on from BGZK01001418.1 coordinate 58,418, forward strand.
GATAACAACTTCGAAATAAGACCTGAAATGAGTTGTTCGACAAATTTTTCAGTCGTATCAGAATGAGCTACTCGTTCCGTAGTTTTAGAGAACACATTGTCAGCTATCAGCGCTGAACGCTCTCAACACATCGGTGCACACAAGTCGGTAACGTGCCTCCGCCCTCGAGGCGGCGAGGAGAGAAAACGACCTTGTATTGGAGAGACAGAAATCTGACGCGTCACACACCTAAAGAAAAACATAATTGTCCCACGCCGAGGCCGCCGAGTGCTCGCTCGCCGCTCTTTGCAGTGGCCTCAGAGTGGCCAGAGCTTCGGTGTTGCGCAAAGCACACATAAATTAGTCAATAAATTAAATATGAGTAGCATAAATTAGCTAAGCGCAGACAGCGCGGCGGCGGTGGGCCGCGCCGGTTGTGCGCCGCCGAAGGCCTTTAGGGAAAGGCGACGCCGGCGCGGCGACTAGCCCCGGCCGCTGTTATAATTAGATGCGACTCTGTCAAAACAAGTGATTGTTCTTATTAAAACAATGACAGGTTCATATTTGCTGCAGTGGCTGTACGGCCGGTCTACCTACGAGCTTAGTGCTGCCATTATAAAATAATCGCAGTATAATCTGGACGGCTGATATTTTTCTACGACTAAATGGACTAGCTTAAGTGCACAGGCTTTATTGCACCATTGGCAAATCACTATTTTACATTTTGTGAATACAGTAGTAGTAGTTATGTAAATAGAAAATTTACATTTAAAAGGTTGAGGCCGCTGCAAATACTGTGTTTAGGAAAAAAACGCATAACACTGTTAACAATTGAAAAAATTATAGACAAACTTTTTATTTAGAACCAAAAACGAATTTAATTAAAGGTTATTAAAGTTGCACAAAAAGAGTAAAGTAAGACACGCAAGCAAAGATTCTTTTGATTCCATTACAATTTCCCGACTTCGAGAAATCAAATTTGGCGTATTCAGCATCTTTACTCACAAGATTTCTTTTTTTTTTTTTTTTAATATCGTTTAGTCACTTTAAATGATATCGAACATTTAATTTTTATTTCTCTTATCTTGATAGTTTAACTTTCAATTAGTCCTAGAAACTTTTATCAATTTACTTCAGCGAATCTGTACACAAAGTTGCATTTAGAGACCATAAACCATTCAAAAAATGCAATTTTATCTAATGGAACAATTCAAATTCGACAAAATATTGCATTATCGCTGTATACTTAGATATATCACGTAATACATACGCAAAATTTAATATCTAAAAAATATGAAAGCCGCTTGCAACATGCCGAATATCAGCGCAATCAGCAGGTAGAGTAAAATCTTGTAGAGCAAGAGGAAAATGAGTCATTATTAACAAATAAAATAAAGTTGGAAATATATTGTACAAAATTACAGTGTATTTATCCATGAGATCAATCGTATAACATTACGTGTCTGGAACAGGTGGCGTCATTAGGGGCGAAGCTTATAAATGAAATTTACATCGTCAAAACATTTAGAGCGACAACACACATTTCGCTAAAGTCCGTTACGTAACAATTTTTACATTTCTAGATTCTGTAATCGAAAAAATCAAACAGTCAAACAAATGACAAAAGCTGCGATCCGCGCCAGATAACGTGACTGTCGGCGGCGCGCGCGCAGCGTTACGACACCCAGAAAGCTACCAAGACATCGGCCGCGAGGTCAGATGGTCAGATCGGGTGCGCCCGCGGGGGGTATCATATCTGCTATCACAGACTGCTCTTAATTAATTTTACTCTCTCTCTTACCGCTAACTAGTTTGTGCGGAACCAGTTTTTAATTTCAATTAGCATTGCAATTGTTATCGTAACGCTTACTAAAGATTACATACATTGATCGATTGAGCCGATTTTGGTATTGATATGCACAGCAAAAGTTTGCTTTTTAATCAGACTATGTAACCTTACGGAAACACGTACCGTGACAATTTTTACTGTAGTAAATAATAAAAGTAGTAATAAATAATAATAAGTGTATTATACCTAATAATAAATATACTTCTAGACATGTCATCCTTATTTCCGTACTATTGAGAACGAGATAATTGAAAGTTCAAACATACAAAACCAAGCTACGATTTAATTAAACGCTATTTGTTTATTTTTCTCACTTGCATTTATTTTTCGAACAATATTTGTGAATATAATTTATGTACATATTATGTCCCATTAAATTTGGCCCGTCGCCGCAGTGATGTAACTTAACTAATGACGTAATTAAATAATACGTCATTATAAATCAATTTATTGAAACATGTTTATTTTCAAAAGTCTTTTAAGCAAGTAATTCAGCGGTCGATAGCCTGTATGATTATCCTAACGTGATCTCTAACAAAAAACCCTCTTATACGGTACCGATAAATGAATATTATGAACATAATTCCATTTTCGTAGGCAATAAATGCTTTGAGCACTTTTCAAAAAAGAATGTGATTTTTTAATGAAAACATTCAAAAGAAATATAAACCATAAAAGCTACAACAACAAAAAGAACTTTACAACCAGCTTTATAAATACACCTAATTATTTGATGTGTTCATTATTTTCACTTTATGCATTTATTAGATTTACAGGGATCGTCAGTGAACAGCGAAACACAATTTTCACAACATAAACGTTAAATAGTATTTCAACAATCTTATTTTAGTTGATTTGAACAACTATCCTAAAAGATTTTGATTAACATTTGTATTGGACTTGTGAACTTACATTTTAATTTTCAATTTTAAATTTCACACTCAACAATGACGTAATACTTTATAACATAACCACCGAAAAAAGTTGTATAACTCTATGGAAAACAGTTATTTTTTTTAACAGAACCATTTGAAATCCAAACAGTGCAATTCTTTTTTTGACATTTAACATTTGTTTTCTTTTCAAAACAAATACTATATGTAAAAACCGCAATTATAGAGAATTACGACCTTCATCAAAGAAACGCTTTTAGTATAAATCGTATTAAGCTTTTTTCATTTTTTTTCTGTTTTGTTATTTAACCAAAAATTGCACAATATTTCAAAATTTATTTTTACACTTTCACCATAAAAACTACAGGTAAACCAGAGAAAACACGCTTGACCACTCATTCCAACGGCACCGAAAAACTATCCGAGCCTAGTTTACAAAACTGTCATAATTAATGTGAGCTATTAGCGCGGACCGCCGGCTTCCTCCGAAAAGCCACACTTAACCGTTCGAAACGGGTATTAGGTATTTTATAACTAAATCGACGCCATTTGCAATTGTCACGTCCCAAATTATAGGACATCAATTTTGAGTCGTTAGAAACAATTATGTTGCTGAATTGTAATTAGAGAACGTTTTGATACTTTGGTGGCTTCTACCTTTAATTGGCCGTGGAAGAAGTCGGAGTCCCAATTAACAGCTACGACGAGGAAGCGGAGTCAAAACCAATATTCTGTATTAACATTGGAATTATTAAAAATAATTACAGTTCTAAGCGAAATTAATTCTCTTAATTTTATCCACTTAACATAAAGTTGCTTTATGTTGATTCAGAACTTTACTGCAATTATTTAAGATAATCGTTATTGTAATATCGAATATTTTACATACATTAAAATTTTAATATTTTATTTATTCGGATTCCTATAGACGTTTTTAAGGCAATTTAAAGATTCCGAACATTTTTACGTGATAAACATATTTTCATTTCAAACAATTTCTAATTAATTAAAGAATTGTTAAGAATATGATATTTATATGATTTCAAAAAGATCAAAACTAGTATCAAGTAAATCTTTGCTATCTCTGACGTGCTTAAAAAACCACATCACACCGTGGTTGTATTGAACCGTTTGGTGTGCCCATAAAAAACAATAGCGTCGGCCACTCTACGCTACATGGGCCTTAATTGCTACGCTATAAATTATTAACGACTTCTTTTAAACTCTAAAGCTATAGGAATAAAGTTCTAAACGACTTGTTAATATTAAAAAGCTTACGATAATAAGCTTTCTAAATAAATGATCAGGACTGGCGGCGTAAGGTGGAATGTGGATCGAAATGCGAAGCCTTGCCGAGGGTACCTTAAATGTATAGAATTACTGTGGTTCTGTAGCGAATTACATCAAGATAAAGCGCGAACTATAAATAAATATACGGATAAAAAAAAGTATAATATTTTATCAGCTTTATATTTGAAATATCTTCTTAATTGAATTTTTAACCTTGTAACATGGTAATAGGCAAAAACTGAACTGCTACTTTATCTCTGCGAACGCCCGTCCTATTAATAACCGAACACTCGTGAACAAATGTTTCCATGTCCCGATTTTAAACGGCCTGATGGAAAAAATCAAACGCCTGCGATAGCACTTCCGGACGTCGGCCCAAAAGAAAGCAATAACATCTCAATTATAAGATGAAGGCTGAGCGAACGAAGTCGTTTGCTGCGCGCGCACACAGTGAAAGTACTCGGTGAATTTGCATTTTAATGTCTACATTTAAGTGACCGTCTCATTCGTTGTGCTCGGTTTGTTCTACGCATCGATTTTATGAAGAATGTGAACGGAACGAAGAAAGGATTTAAGTTGTTTCGCTAAACCTACATTGACAAATATGTCGAAAAGGTGTTAATGTCATTTATTAGCCGTGAAGAACTGGAGAGAACAAATACTCATCAGAAATGATGTAATGAATAAGACTATTTATCCATAAACTTGTTTTTTCCTTTTTTTTTCAGCATCGGTGCAACCTATCCCTCTTCTGATATTACAAAATAAATACTGCCATGAGATGATGATTATTCGTGGAGATCTTATCTTAGTATTACATAAAAAATAAAGAAGTTTGTTTATGTAAAATAATCATTCTTATATAGAACATAAATTTAAGAGGTATTTGAGAAGTTACATAAGATGTACTACGTAGCTCCGACTGTTTCCTATAGAATTTTGAAAGCCTTGTATACAGTAAAGTCGTACACGCGTACGACGTTGGGCATGCGCACGCGGCCATTTTTATTTTTTTTTTTTATTTCCAAAAGTGAGCCGAAGGGTCGCCGTTTGAGACACGGTTTTTCCATCTAGATAAAGATCGGCGCGATACAATCCATGTACAATTTTCATTTACGAATGCATTATCGTATTTATATTATTTCATTTATGAATGCATTATAATCAATATAATTTCTAATACATTATACTTTGTTGAATTTATTCGCAATATAATGTCAGGTTTAGCGTATGGGCGTGGAAGCACTTGATTTCATACATGTTTTTAAGATAATATCTGTGATGTGGAATCCAAAAATATCAATATTCGCATCTTAATGAGAAGTATAAGACAAGAGATGTTTGCAAAAATCATTGAAAATATAAAATAACCCGAAAAGTGAAATAAAGTCAAACATTGCATTTTCAGAAAGTGAGACAACACACAATTCGTATAGATCAGATAATACAATGGAAGAAGGTACATACCATTTTCAAAAATTAAGATGTTTAGATATTTACACGTTTTGTTTAGATCTCCTAATAATTCGGTAATCGAGAAATGACTATTTTCCTTTAGTTACAACGAGGAATATCGTATTTTTCTATGAGGTGTAATAATTTGTAAAATAAAATGTTATTTTTTGTTATTTAAACCTCCCAATAATCTGAAACGAGATAAGTTCCTTTTTTTCCCTAATAATCGCAACAAAGCAACGATTTTTGTGAACAATTTTTGTAGAAATAAAAAAAATTACAATTATTTCAACGTTCTTATAAACTTAATAAACTATTGCACGTCTCACAAGCGGAGCGTTGAGGTGGTGCTCTACTCTCGACATGTCAAAGAACCCAGTCTTTCGAAACTTAAATGACTTTTTTTTTACTAATATAACACTTACAGGGTAATATGAGTGCACTAATATCAAGTTAAATAATCTGTCTAGCACATATGGTATATTTTATAAATAATTATTTTATTTATTATAGTAAATAATAACATTAAAGTCAATCATTGTTGGACGTTCGTCAGTCTGTGTTTATGGATCCATGTATGTAGCAGAGAAATTGGTCGAAAAATGTATCTTACCGGAATACCTTTTTTTTATTATATAAAGTTATACCCTGTACTGATTCCTAGTTAATATTAGTGTTCTTAGTACTGTCGTTTAATTATAATTTACAAAAAACTAAAAAACGACTGTGTATTGCACGCCTCACAAGCGGAGTGTTGAGGTGGTGTTTGTATATCTATATTTATATACAAATGAAGATTAACCTTAAACCATATGTGAAAAGTTGAGATCAGCGCATGCGTCATTATAAATATCTCACGAAATGGCTCGAAATTTGAATTTGATAAATCTTTTTTTGAAATTTCATTATAAAAAACTCTATTGAATTTTTTTATTTTAGAAGTTAATGACCGCGGTGCGGCGTGCATTTTTGGATTTTCCAAATTTTTCATTTATACAATAAGAAGTTACATGTCTTTAATTTTTTGCTGTTTTCTTACCTCGACGCAGTAAATTAGCATATATCAAAGCTCGATCTCAACGGGTAGATTAGGTTAGGTGAATTATTAGTACGAACGGCTGTCCGGGGCGTCGGCCCGTCCGCCCGCCTTCGACTGCAGCGAAATTACGCGGCGGCGCGCTTATTTTTAACACGCTTTTATAAGCTTGGGTTGTATCTAACTAACTAACTATGTAACGGAATCTTTGAGCTTAATTTTCATCGGTTTCTAGAAGTCTGATCAACTTGAAACTTTGCACACATCTCAAGGACCGATGACAATATAATAATTTGATAACAGTTTCCCATTATCCTTATTAGGACTGCCAGGATTAATATAATCTTGGGTTGTATGTATATATGTATGTAACGGAATTTTTGAGCTTAATTTTCATCAATTTTAAGAAGTCTGATTAATTTGAAACTTTGCATACTTATCAAGGAGCAATGACAATACAATAATTTGATAAGTTTATCCTCTTATCCTGATCAGGATCGCCAGATCGAATAATTTCGTCACATATCGTCTGCGTGAGAGCAAGTGGATTATTGTTACCAAATTCTATTACTGTTTTGTAATAGAATTTAGTAACAGTCATAAGCATTATTAATGCTTCAAATATTGTTTTATTGTTAAAAATTACAAATTTTTACCAATCAACCGAACTAAAATGAAAATAATATAGTTAAAATAAAACACGCTAAAATAGATTAAATAAAGTGAAAATAATCCTTAATTAGAATTCAAAAAAATAATGAACAATGACGAAAAATACTAGTATTATTGTGGAAAAAGCGTGGGTCGCTCCATATACGAAAAATGTGGCACAAAGCGCCCCACGCTTTATCCGCAATAATACTAGTATTTTTCGTCATTGTTCATTATTATTTTGAATTCATATTAAGGATTATTTTTCACTTTTTAGTTTAATGTATTTTAAAAGCGTGTTTTTTAGTTTTTTTTAAACTATATTTATTACTGATCGGGTAGGTGCCTCCTCGTACACGCTCACGTATCTGGATGACTCTTTTACTATGAATGTAACCACAGCTTTAAAAACATTTAGCTATAAATAACTTCACTCATCTAATACGTATATCAAAATAAAGTAGTCATACAAAGTAGAACCCTACTATCGCCAATCTCGGACTAGGAGCGGAAAACCCATATATGGGCAATGTGAGCTAGGAAAATTAATAGGTCGTTTGAGCATAACGAAACTCGTAAATCCTTTTAGATATACTTCAGAGGGGCTCTCACTCTAAAACCTTTAACATGTTTCTTAATATTTGTCCAATGACAATCCTGTGCAATGGATTTCACAAAATAAAGTTTCTTTCTCCAATTTTATGTATAGATAGCTACCCCTAAACTTTTTCGCTGACTCTATTATACATATATCATTATGGCTGTTTATACAAGACACATTTTCTCCTTCCATACATAGACAAATTCATCAGAATCGATAAAAAATAGCGAAGTAGCAAGGTTTGACATACGATAGGACAACGAGATTCAAAGATTCTGCTGCAGGTAGGCTGGTGTAATAAGCATTATGCCATAGCTGTTCTCTCTTCGCGGCAAGCAAAAATATGTTCAGTTATTAGTACAAATAGTACTTGTTGCCGGACAGCATTAGTATACAGCACGTTTATATCTGTCATGCAACATCGAGCATAGACGCTTAGTACTTGAGATATATGTAAATGTATAAAGAAAAATAAAGTGACATCCTTTTTAACAAGTTGTACTTCGCAGTACGAGCGAGTAACAGCAAAGGACATTTTAAAACTTTGTTGACAAGGACTAAGGCGTCCTTAGATTCTTGTCCCTTTCTGTGAATTATCGTGATATATGTTAAGTTACCGCTAGTAAGCTCTCTGACCGTTCCTAACCAGAAATGGGCGGCAACGGCGCAGGCGCAATAGAATCTGATAATGTTATCGCCCATCCGCTTGTTTGTTATTTGATACGTTTTTTTATGGTTATTCGGAGAAGTTTTAGTTGGCGATTTAGAACTTTTTGGCTTAAAATCATCCTCACGTAGACAAAACTTAGAAGCGACTGAAGTCAGTTGTAAAATTGTCAGTAATATTGATGGAAGAGGGACCAATCGACTCGATCACCTGACACCTGGTTTGCTAGAATTGGTTGAACGGTTCGTGAGATATGGAATGCTGAAAGTATATTTGAATACAACTGTCGTTTTACGAGACATGTGTGGATAAGATATAATATGCCTATGGATTCCATGTCAAAAGAAGTGGCATATTATTATATGTTGAGAGTGAGATGTGTCTATGTGTGTAAAAAAGCTTTTGACTTGATAGATTTTGGAATTTACTTCTTAAGAATCGATTTTTATATAAGACCCCCGGTATGGAAATTTTATGAGTTGTGAAGTTAATGCAAGTATTAAGTCAAAAAGCTGCGTTTTTTCTGCGTAACAGACTTTGCACATATTTCACTTTGAAATCATGTGCGTGTGGTGTGGTGGAGTGTAATGTAATATAACCTTATTATATTAGGTCGGGTAAAAAGTATTTTCGTATTTTATAAGTAAAAAGTTGCAGTTAAATCTTTTCGGTTGTGATATTTATATCTGGCTAGTTTAAGAACCATTAAATAAATTACATTTTAAGAAAAATAACAATAAGAACGGTGCCCCGCTATTTTTCTACTATCTGAATAAAAAAAATTGTGACATCCATGGACCTAACGCAGTGTCGGTAAGAGTGGCACAAAATTGGTTCAACCGTTTTCTGTCCGGTAATTTCGATACCAATGATGAACCTCGCCAGTGATGACAATTTGAACTGATGTCTGGCCGGCCCGCTACGGAATGAAGTCGATGACGTTTTGATCGTATTTTAGTTCCCTCGAAAACCTCTTGACACTGTTACCACAAACTTCTTAATAATGACGAGAGCATTGATATAATTAGTATTCAAAGTAATATTAATAGTGAAATAAATCAACCTTTTTAACAATTTATTCATGTACTATAAATAATTTATATTTATGTAACATGATTAATAATATTTTACCAAATCCATATGAAAAATGTGAATAGAATATACACATGCTTAGAGTATTAAAAGAGATGCGTTCATTTACCCTCGTTTCCTATCGCATATTCAAAAACGATTGTACTTAAGAAGTAAACTCCAGTTGTGTGTCTCAACTGACACACAAATACGTATACACTATTTCACTACAAAAGCTAGTGTTTAACTTCAAAACATAAAGATATAGCCTATAAATCTATAAAATTTACCCAAAAGCAAAGCGAAGAAGTAACGTAATAAATGTCTCAAGGAGAGGATCGTTAAACGACTCCCTTAGAGCGGGTCATCGGTCTCTTATAAATTAAAGATAATCTCGCGCACTCGATGCACAGTGCGAAAATATAGGCCCCGCGTTGCAATTAAACCATATATTACGGCGGACTCCGATCACACCTTTTTACGATAGCGGATCGATTCGAGCCCCGCGGGAAAAAGGAAAGGGAGTCGCGCCGAAAGCAATCGCTCAAATACCAAAGCTCGAAAGAGTCGTACGCGGACGGAGCGGCTCGACATTTTAAAATTCTGTGTCTTTCTTATGCGATTGTGATAAGTTTTTGTTAAACCGGCGACCGCCCGCGGCTTCGTGCGTGTCGAAGTCTACAATAAGTAGACGTGTAGAATGAGCGGGTACCTAGACTGAGTGGACGTTTAGAATATGCACTGAGAGACCAAAACAGTGAAAGATAAGGCCGGAGAAAATGTTTTTTCATAATTAATATACAAATTCCAGAAAAATTTTCTACATTTTTTATTTATATTTAATTATAATATTTGTATGCCATTTTGTTCAACTTGTTTCTATTTTTAGGTAGTGATGTAATCCCATTGCTGTAGAAATTTTGAGACTTCTAATCGAAAAATTACGACAAGTAGTTTTGACAGTCCTCTCTTAATGTTAACCTACACTACGTAAAGAATTGTGAAAAGACCGAAATAGGTGAAAATTTGAGGATGCGAGCCCAGGGTTATATGGTGGATACATTAACACTTTCCAACCAAACCCTCTCAATATTTTCACAGTGGCCAAATATGTGTGTGGTCTGGCGTCATCGTGGTGAAAAGCCACACCCTTTTCGTTAATCAATTCTGGCCGTTTTTTTCTCTAGTTCTTGCTTGAGTCTCATCAGCTGTTGACACTTGAGATCCGAATTGATGGTTTTACTTGGCGGTAAAAGCTCATCATTAATAATACTCTTCCAATCCCGCTATAAACATAGCATTAACTTTTTGCGAATTAATCCGGATTTCGTTATAACCTGTAGAGCTCGCTTGCCTTTTGACCACAATCTTTTTCTCACGTTCTTGTCGTAGGTAATCCATTTTTCATTAGCAATGATCAGTCTTCAAAAACGGTTCGATTTCATTACGTTGCAATAGAGGATCACAAATGACTATAAGATTCATTATATTTCTTTCAGTGAGGTTCGTTTGGGATGTCAGTATCAAGCTTTTTTGTATATCCAGCTTTTATCAAATAAGTAAAACTATTTGGTCGCGGTCAATCCCCAGTTCTTCAGCTATGTGCTAAGAACTAATTTAATATGCCGATGCTCTTCTTTTTCCAAAATGACATCGACTCTATCCGTAACAGGTCGACCAGAGCGAGGTTTATTTTTGACATCAAAAAAAATTACAGGACTGAAAAGGCTTGAACCAGTTTTGTGTTACTCTTATCCACACTGCATTAGGTCAATAAACGTCACAATTTTTTCTCGTGGCTTGTGTCGCGTTTTTCCCTTTTAATGTGAAACATCTATACCCGCGTCTGCGTGGGGAGTTTGAGTGGCTAATGCACGGTGACTGCAAAGCGTAACGTTACACAAGCGATATAGATACACATTAACAAATAAGTATGCTGTACAGGAAAGATGTACGAATGGGAGAACAAAAGGAATTGAATGCATAAATGTCTATGTAGATTTTTATAAATAACTAAATTACATTTTTAAACAATATTTGTTTATTACTTAAATTTTCCATTTCCTTGTGTTACTATTATACTTTTAATATGTTGTCCCCAAAATAAAGTTTGACATTAACTCGTTATTTAATTTATTTGACATATAATAAGAAAAATATATAGATTTTATTAACTAACTTTATTCCTTTTTATTATTTTACTACATATTTACTTTATTGGTATTTATTAATTATAAATTCTAATATAAACTTAAATTCTTCATATCTTCCGGGCGCCCCGTGACGACCAAATTTTTTTTTGTAATAGAACTTCATAATGTATCGAATTTCTACGTTAGATTCACTCATTTTGATGGACAGAAAAACAATAGAAAAATGTAGATAGGTATTACAAAATGTAATATTTTTTTAATATTCACTACACTCTTGCTACGACGGAAAAGAATAAACTATTTTTACAATAGTGTAACTAAAATAAATATTCAATAAGTTTAGATAATTTTTATACATACACCTTTTGAAATTACAAAACTCGCTAATCGTCATTAACCAAACTACTAACACGTTAGAAAAAGCAAAAGAACTTGGAATTAGTAATATATTTTGCTGATGTTATAAATACAAATTCTTATATAATTTTGTACATGACAGTACTACTTTGTAAATATTAATCAGTTTTACTTATTACTGCAATTACTAAAACGATTTTTACATTTCAATATTACTCAACTGGTGTTATGATATCAAAGATAGACAATATTCCCAAATAAACGTTAGTCCTTAAAACATAAAATTAGTAAAAATTGTACCTAATTTCAAAATGATAATAGAAGTGAATAGGATATCTAATGGTGAGAAAATCAGGGTGAGGGAGGGTGAGTGGGCCACCGGTACTCTTATTCACTAGACGAAGTGCAACAGTGGAAATTGTTACTTTATGTCGTATTCTGTGAAAGTGTGCTATTTCAGCGGTCATGCTGCAGCCATGTTAGCCACGGCACGCTCTAGCGCTATTATCCTTCAAGTTAACCCTCTTTTTTACTCGACTACAAAGAAAGGGTCTTGTATTTCGCACATATCTTGTATGTCTGTAATACTTTTTATCACCTCGTATCATCCAAACGGTTGAGCGGATTCCTACATTTAAGGTATCATTAGATGTCATTAGATTAGGTCTTGACAACCCAAGCGTTCTAGAATAGGCGACGTCAAAAAAAATCGAAATAGCCAGTTTTAGGTGCCACAATGTGTACTTCAAAAAAATTTTTTTTCTAAACCAATCGAGTAGGGTATTAAAATTTAGCGATTTAAATGATGATTAAAAAAACATACACAATTTATATGTTTTGAGAGACTTTGAAATGACGAAATTCAAAATCAAACTATTAATTGAACCATTTTACTTTATTTATAATACAAAAAAAATCTAAAAGGCGATATTTTATATATAATTAAAAACAATTAAATTATATTATGTATTATAAATTTGTGACTATTGATTTCAATAGCAAAAGTGAATATAATGATAAAATTATTAGATTAATTTGAACGTGTAGATTATGATATACAATATTATTCGCCTCATGTCAATACTGACCATACATTTTCGCAGTACATTTATAAATAATAGAAGCACGAATTCGGCTTAATAGAATTACTCTTAAACGCAGTAAGGAATTAAATATCACCTTAAAAAAAATTCAACATAATTCCAAAACTAGACTCTTTTTTTTAGATAAGTATTTCGATTTTCAATAAATTAACGAAAATGAGGATAAATGTGGTACTTGTGCCCGAATAATATAAAATAATTATTGAGCAAAGCCCAAGCGACGATAAGCGCGACTCTAATATACCGACACTCGATAAATCGAGAGCGCAGTATAAAGCATTGTTATCGCACGTGCCGCGCGTGAATTACTATCGACATGCCGGACATCACTAGCTGATTACGAGGGACACGCACAACTAGTATGTTATCGGTGAACAGTGGTTGTAGTACTTTGTTCGAAATCCGGCTTGAATACATGTTGAAAAAAGTATATATAAATATACAAGAAATGTTTGTTTGTCTGAAATGTCACAGCATCAAGTATGAGTTTTTTCTCATTTCATCCCGTTTGCCTTTATTATAATTAGTATGGATATTTTAATTTACATAAAATGACCACTAGGGGCGCTGCACAAACTCATATATTTTTAGTTAAAGAAACTGAGATAAGAAATTAATATAAGTCACATATAAAAAAACCAATCCCGAAAATAGAGGTGATGCCTAGCCAATAACCAGAACAAGAACAGAATATCTCTTACGTAATACAATAACGTCTAGAGTCAACTATGCACGGAACACACTCTACTGTAATGTTTTCAAGATACTAAATCATTGAAATGAATTTTACTAAAATTGCTAATAAATATTAGTTCATGTATTTAATATGTTTTAGCAAAGACTATTTACAAAAACGTAATATTATGGGCTTCAAAAGCTAAATTGAGCAATAATACTACTACATACATTTCTTGAATTTCTGACTCAATGTTTTCGTGTTGTAAATCAAGTGGGAACATTAAAAATGGCATAAAACAGGGACGGTTTCTTAAACCATAAATATTCTGTTTCATGACATAAATCTTATGTTAATTGATGATTTATAACTGTGGTAACTTTAAGCCAAGACTGACATTACCCACCTGTGTGTAAAACTATGCCATTTTTATCTAAATACATTGTTTGTAAATGATTTAAAGTAAATAACTATTTTTCTTTGAAGTTGGGTTAATTTCATTCACATCGATACCTATCTATTCAAATTACTTAAAATAAAATACAATCTAATTTTATGTACGTACGGCACTCACGTTATTAGAAGGCCTAAAAAATTTGGTTTCCTTCTTTATATTTTGTAACAGGCTACCAAAGAAAGCTGTAATCATTAAAAAAAAATAACATTACAAAGATTCACGATAAGGGTGTATGTACTCTTATTATTAGAGATTGTGGTACAAAGTTTTCTTCGCTTTAACTATCACTTTAGTAAGCACTTCCTATAATACGACGCGACGCTTCGACAGAGCCTTATCGGAGTATCGAATACCAAACTTCCTCGCGTACAAATAACGTATCATTCACGCTACCGCTAACGTACAGGTAGGGTTGCATCGCAATTCTCATTAACTCGGCGGTCGTTCGCCATCCATCATTAGCGGGCGCTGCTCGCGGACAGCCCTATAATTTTACTCCCCCACCTCTTTCTGAGTGAGCCTATCCCCTCCCATTTCCATCTGCGTGCGCGCAGTAAACGCTCGTTTTATTAAAAGAAGATGTCTGCCACGTAAAGGTTGTAAAAAATTACTAACCTGTTTGGAAATTGTGCTCTTTCGAGAGAAACACTTACGTAACACATTGAAACAAGTGCTACGTCCAGCACGTATGGTATTGTTTACGGGAGTACCGTTTTGTGCACGTAAGTGAACGCGAGTTTTTGGTTAAAGTTTTTGTATTTCAGAAGTCTTTTAGGTTTAATAGGCGTATCTAACGACGGAAACGATTGGAAATTTAGATTAATTGTTGTGTTCACTAATCTCTGCATAAGCTTGTCAATTTGCGACGTGCGCAACGTGCATTTAATGGAGATAGACTAATTTATAAAATTCAAACAAACATAGAAATATAACAAAACAGGAGTACGAAGATAACGCTAGCAAAGTCCTTATAATATATATTATAAGTAAATGTTTATGTTTGTTCCATCAGTCATTCTCGAGCTACTATATGAATTGTAATCAAATTTTGCATAGACCAAGGTTACGTCTTGGGATAGACAAAATATTTTAATTACAAGAAAATCAAATAAATGTAGTAATTGATTAATATTAACAGGAATGATCAAGAAAGAACCAATATCGGTGTCGCTCGGAATTGGCACTGGAAACGAGAACGGGACCAGAAACGCGAGTGAGGCGGCGCGCGCGGCGGGGTCAGGCTTAAAGTTGAAAGTAGAATCGAAATTAGATTCAGACGAACCGACGGGATAGATTGATACAAAGACAAAGGAATTAATTTTGTATCCACGCAGCAAATTTCAATCATAAGAGGAAACAATTTTTGCTGTTTTAATTTGTGACAAGTGAACAGGCGAATAACGACCAGTACAGTGTAATTGCATAACCTTCGAGTGACTTTATGTCTACAAGAGTTTTCGTTTTTTAATTATTAATATTAATTTTATAATTTAAATACTAATTTTCTCAGTATTGGTATATTTATTACTTTATGTTTATATTAATTTTATTTAATGTGATCCGTTAATTTCAAAACGCTGATAATTTACAAAAAAATTTGGTTGCCTGTAAAGTCGGTATACGGGCGAAAGTTTTACGTGACAACGACTTTGAATGGTAAAATCATTTTAATGTGAATATTCATTCGTATAGTAGGAAGAAGGATGAAATAATAGTAACAATTTAAAACATTTATTTATACAAAGAATTATATTTAAAACATTAATTTATACAAAGAATCTCGCACTGAATTTCATATTAACAAAATTTTATTTTTTACCTTTACACATACATACGTATTTATATACAATATACATACAATAACTTGCAATACATTTGCAAGCTATGCACTATTCTAGTGCTGCGCGCGGCAGACCGATCATAGTTGAGTGGGAGAGACGCAAGGCATTCGGCGGGCCTCTCTCGTCGGTGACTCATCGTTACGTTACCGAGCGTTACACTTTTCATAAGTGACTCCCAGCCGCAACCTAATTTAAGACGTTGTCACGTCAATAAATCAAATCAAATAAAATATGTTGTATACTCATTTATTTCAGCGATTTATTTATGAAATGTTCAATGAAATTAGTCAACTTTTGGCTGACATTTAGTCAGGCCGCGAGCGGCGAGACCCCAATAACACTGTGCATATTTCTGCATAATTCAATTCAGGACGCGGACCGGCGCCGACGCCGATGCACAATTAGCTCTGACAGCCTGGCGTCGAGAGCGTCTCGACTCAATGACTAAGGTAACTTGAAGTTCTTTTTTTGTTGACATGACACAAACACTTTTTAGTGACGTACTTAGACAACGATACGATCACTAACCAAAGGAGATCCTCGTGTGATAACAGCGTAAAGTCTACAGATCTATAATTCAATTCAATTTGCTAAATATTCGTTTGATATTTAACTCTCGATATTCTACACTCAACTTAGAAAAGTTTTAAATGTCATTATAAAGGAACAAATACACATCAAAATCAATGTACATTGTCTACAATACGCTCTCACCTTTTAGCAGACTTTTTGAAGCCTACAGTTAAATAAACCTTTTTGATGAGGAAATATAAAACTGAATACGTCATTCATAAAAATATATGTCCGTATAGTTCCTTATACTTTGGTATAGAGTCCATCGGATTAAGATGAAATTGGTGATAAAATTTTCAAAAAAAAAATTAACATTTACCTCCAACTTCGTCCACGTATTTATAACGTTAAAGCGAACATTGAAACAGATTCTAAAAAAAATTCTCAGTACCAGAAAGCTACACTATCCATGAAGAAAACAGGCTAACCTTTCCTCCAGCTTGATTCCACATTTGTCACTACCTCTATTCTGAGAATCCAATTGTAATATACCCCACATTTTCTTTTGAAACTAGCATTTGTCCAGACTTCATGCAAATCGCAATCATGACCGGTAGCAGAATCGCAATTGAAAGCTTGTCAGGAAGTAGAATGGAAACTGAGACCGAAACCGAAATTGAGGACGAGTCTGAAGTTATATGTGGTGTAGAGATTAGATCAAGAACGTGGTCGGGATTGGAAACAGAAGTAGTTCCGGGATAGGAATCGAAATCGAAACCGACATTTGGATAGACAACAAGATCGATCGATGTACAGGTGAACTAATTACTAATTCACGCTTTGTCCACGCGGGCGGAGCCACAAACATACTATAGGTCACTTCCACGTATTGGAAAGGACAGAATAGCGTTTGTCATACCAGCTGGTGTTATTTATATGATTCTCAAATAGCAATTATTTATTGACGTTTAATTCAATATTTTTGCTTCAAAGTTGATCGCGACTCATCGTTCTACTAATATTTTTCAAAATATTATGTAAGAGAGATTTTTTTTCACTTTTATTGAAAAGGGCACACTGCTCAATTTCCATGGCACGTAATCGATATTAATAAACGAACCACAAGATTCTCTTCGCTCGAATGAAGGAAATAGGTGTTAATTTCACACATCCCTTCAATGTAATAAGTCGTTCATTAGCTCGGTCTTTGAGTCGAAATGTTCCTATCTTGATGAAGGCTCGTCGTGAATACGGGAGAGCGGACCTTCAGCCACGGCGCGATTGAGTCTATTTCAGACCGTACACTTGGCGGTTAACGGGATTCGCTGATTGCATATTTAGTCACAGTTTTATATCTGTAATTCCAAACTCGGGAAATAAATACTCCATTACTGACGGAGAATTCAAATAAAACGTATTGACCGCTTGGTGGTACTAATTTGGCCACCTTTAGATGAAAATACGCATATACTATATCATTAAATAAAAGTTTAATGTGCATGATCTTAAAATTATTTGATAAATCATTGAATAAAACATTGGAATTATGTTTAAAATAAGTCTTTCCATATCCATAAAAACAAAAAAATTCATGCTAGAACGGTAATTAAAACAAAAATTCAAAAGAATTTTGTATGTAAGGCGAGTTCAATACATTCGAATGCTCGGTCAATTCTCTCCGTCACATCTGGATTTTTAAAAAACCAAAACCACAATATCAAGTATAGCGCAGATGCCGTTAGCCGGGCCGATCTTAAGCAACCTCAAACATAAAGTAGCAATTATAAAGCCCGACTTAAGCAGCGTGTCGGGATGCACCCTGCAGGCCGCCGCATTTTTTCTTCTTATGCAAACCTTCGCGGACTGGCTTATAACGCGAATTTGTTGATAAGATATTTTTTGGTAAGTCGATATTCGACAGAACGCTAAAATACTTGCTTATTGGTGGTATAACAGAGTTTATATAATAATTTAATTTAGTGGTATGAAAATAGTTTAAATCATAAATTAAATTCTTTTCGTACCACGGAATGGAGCCGGTTCCCGTATTCTGATGTGGGATGCTTTGAAACGAACAAGATGGCATATCGATGAAATACATTGCAATATCGATTGCAGCTGAAAGTCCTCATCGCCGCTTTGGCACATGGAAATGTAAATAAACATGCACCTCCAATGGTTTTCATAAAATACATCAGAATAATTTAAACTCCATTCCCTACAAACACGAAAGTTTTTCAACTTACTTTAAACAAACCAACGATTTGTTACGCATTTTAAGAATTTGGTTTACTTTTTTTATTGTCGGACATACCAGTATTATTTTTAAAAAGTCGTATTGATTGTAATACGTATAAAAGAATGTACTAGCTTTTGCCCGCGGCTTCGCCGATAAAGGATCTCGATCGAAGTTCTGATTAAACTAAACCCTTGGTGTCAAATCTGATCGTGATCCGAATACTAATCCCGATCCCGGAATCGGTGTTAGCCAAGGAAACACTACAATATACCTAGCAATAGACACCGACTCCAAAAATGACAGTAATTGTAACTACATTATGTTATCGTAATAATTTGATTGACTTTTAAGTAGTCTAATACTTTTCATTTCATTTTACTTAGGGGAATTCAAAAAAAATATTTTTGTCATTGTCTGTTATTTATAGGTATGTGTTGAATCAAATTTGAAGTGGATAGGTACCTATCTACTTTCTTGGGTGGTAAACACATAGATTGTACCTACATATTTATAAGTACAAAAAGTAAGTTGATTATTAAGTTGTAGAAGAATACGCAATTACTTTTTACTTTTTAGTGCATATTAATTAGTTTTGGATTGAGTTTTTGTTTTAAGCAGGTTTATTTTTTGATAAAATTTTTATTTATTATAGTGTATGCACATATATATATATATATATATATTAGAGCGACCCAAAAAAAAAAGATTATTTTTTTTTTCAAGTCTCGTGTGAAAATATGTTAGTATACTTTGTTTTAAAAGCCCCCTCCAAAGGACAGCTCAAAAAAAATTTTTAAAATATCGCTCACAATTTTTTTAAAATTCCAAAATCCTCAAAAATCGTTTTTTTTTTTAAATACTTTTTCTCGTGATTTCATTTCTTTTTACATGAAAAATCATGAAGATCCTGAAAATTTCAAGTCAAAATTTTAATATTTAGAGGTCGCTCCAGTTTTTTAAGTTTTCAAATCGAGTACTTTATATCTATTTGAGCAACTTCTAAACATGAATATTAACGAACTTAATATTTTTTTCCTCAAATTTGACATGCTAAAGAATGAAATTAAAGCACAAGAAACAAAAAAATAAATTAATGAACAATTTTCACCATTTTTGAATAATTGTAAAGAAAATGATATTTTTTTAATTTGTGTAAATTAATTTATTTTACAAAAATTAACATTTTAATAATGTTTTATAACTTTTTTAAACATTTTTATAATTTTTAAATACAACAATAGTCAATTATAAACATTATTTAGAACAACAATATTTTTTAACTTTCTTTACCAAAGTATTTTTTTACATACATTTTGACTTGAAATTTTCAGGATCTTCATGATTTTTCATGTAAAAAGAAATGAAATCGCAGAAAAAGTATTTGAAAAAAAAATTGATTTTTGAGGATTTTGGAAATTTAAAAAAATTGTGAGCGACCTATTAAAAATTTTTTTTTGAGCTGTCCTTTGGAAGGGGCTCTTAAAATATAGTAAACTAACATATTTTCACACGATACTTGAAAAAATAGTTTTTTTGGGTCGCCCTATATATATATATATATATATATATATATATATATATATATACTCTAAAAAATGAAAGCTAATTAAGAGAGATTTTCTCTTACTTGGCGTTAGATTAATCAAAACAACTGTAATGTTATATATATCAATGCAAAACTGATTCGTTGTAACAATTAGTTCATTTGTGATTGAACTAACAATATTAATTCTAACAAGTATACACAGTGTTCCCATCATTACATGCTTCCTTGCATAATTTGACCAGTTTTATTTAGTTAACTCTTAATAATAAATTATTTGAAATAATAAAAAAATAGTAGTTTTAATTCTTTTCGTTGGTAAATTAATAAAGTAGAATTTGATTTACAATCGAATACCTGTTAATTACATCAACTACTCTAATACTTATTATTTTAAAACGACAAAGATAAAATGATCACCTTTAATACTTAATATTATTAGATTAACCGTAAATTAAAATTAAAATGTTAAATTCTACTGACGGTAATTGTTTAAAACTATTACCATATTAGTTGAGATAAATAATCAGTTTATCAATTGAAATAAGTGACTACCCTTCCCCCCTCTCCTCAAAGGGCGGCGCGGGGGCAGAAGGTAAAGCTGATTGAACAAATCTAGCGCATATCGTTAGTCAATAGTTGCATAAATAGTTACTCGTGTGCCGCTCGAGTTAAAATCGGTTTATTTCGATCGTGACTTCTTTGTTAGTACCTACTACATAGTAGTATTTTCTTACAATTTATTTTTGTTTTATTTTATCTGCAATTTGTCATATATGTCGATTACTATATATAATATAAGTAATAAAAAAGAAATAATGACATTTATTTTTACATTCAATTTTGTCAATAAATTAGTTTTTTTAATGTGGTATGTTCTATGAGTTATTTATAAGCTGTAATAATTTGAACATAAATCGGTTTTATTTCATTTTTATTCTCATAGCATTAACATCAACTTTGGTTTTCTATAATTGCTGATAAATAAAATATAGCACACAGCACACGGTCGTGCTAACTACGATCGAGGCTGGTTGTGGGTGGAGCAGAATCTCATACTGGCACTAATTTTAAAATTGAAAATCTTAGACCTGTATTAATAAATTGTACTCACTTTGAGACCGCGTTTGAGTTAGCACTGGAGGTGCTGTCCTAATTAATAAGTCGTACTTCAGTTCATTTTAAAATGTGGAACACGTCCACTATCAATCACGCGTTATAGCTGATTAGGAGTGAACTTTAGGACAACCCGTCATATGCGAACTCACGGCCGTCTCAGAGTCGAGTGCGACTTATTAATGCCGAACTTAGTCAATTAAACAAAATGTTACTTAGGGCCTCTTCCATCATCTCCTATCTGACTTTTAACAAAAAGTTACTTTTAAAATTAAGTTCTGTGTTTCACGTTCTTCTTTTAACGGTTTTTCAGCCCTAACAACTGTTAAAAGGACAACGTGGAACGTAAAACTAATTTTAAAGGTGACTTTTTGTTAAAAGTTAGTTTACAAGGAGGTGGGGAAGACCCTTAATGGATTTAAACAAGAGTAACTTAGTTGTCATTATAATGTTACCAATTAGTAATAAATAAGTTTCATAGTTGATTCAAGTAAATGAAATTATCGTAATGTACATTATATGGTTCAATGGTAACAAGTTCAAAATTGAATTTATTAAGCTGAATTAATTACTATAATCATTTCTATGTTGGTACTTATCATGGACTTAGTTGAATTTATTGTGAATTAGTTATTATAATAATATTCTTGTTGATATTGACCAAGTATTAATTGAATTTGTTAGATAAATTAGTCGGTATAGCTATTTTTCATATTCATACTGAATAAGATCTAAATTTATTTGGTTAACGAATAATATTATGAGCATACAGTTGACTAGTCCATTGAATAATGATAATAAAACAAAATGATCTTATTTGAAGTGTCTGAGATCTCGTTAGGCTCGTATGGAATCAGGATACTTGATCACGGGAATCACAATTTTGTTAGAAGCAACCAATTTTTTTTTTGAGTGTACATGCGTAGCATAAGTAAAACTTTCCGTGTGGCCTTTTATTAGTTTTTATAACGTGCTATAGAACAAACAATATGAAGCATTATTTCTTCAGGAATGCTGCATTAAAATTTTTACTCCTAAATACTTTATCATACTCATCATAATTAAACCAAAACCTGTCTCAATACATTAGTCCCAAGCTGAAAAAAAATCACGCAAATCGGACCAGATTCTTGAATTACAAGCACAAGAACGGACAGACAGACACACACAGATAACGAATGTTAGAAGATTCATACACATTTTTTATTTGCTTTAGTTAAGAGATATACGAGAGAAAAATAGATAAATATAAGGTACATATTTTAGTAATGATGTGTTTTAAAGGCCGCACCAAAACGACTCCGGTTAAATGTCGATCACACGCAATGGAACTTGAAATCTTTGCTATTATAAACTGAAACATTTTACTTCTGAATTTCACCAAATTTTGTACAAGAGTAACTAGAAATAATTATAACCAATGTGTAATATTGACGTGAACGTTGTTGACCTATCGCAGGTCAACAACGTTCTAAAATACTTTCCAAACAAAATAAATGAAATGAAATGAAAAAGAATTAAATTCAAATTTAAAAGTATAAAATCAATTCTATCGTTGCATTTTTCAATGTTATGCGTCTTTTGAATACATGTAGTCGATACATGGCCCTCATCGATATAAATAAGTATAATAGTACTTATTTATATACATGATAGACCATGTCATTTATTTAACTAAGGCTTAATTTCAAGGTCTACTATTGACATCTATTCTACGAATAAAGTATATTTATTTAATTTAATATCAACTTTTCGTTAATCTTAATTATTTAAATAAATTTTTGCATTCATTAAAATAATTTAGAACATTCTATTTCCTAACACAACCATCCTCATTTACAGCAACGTGTCAGCTACAGAACCAGTGACGCGTCGCGGGGGTCGACTGCACGCGCAGCATACGGCAGACCGGGGCCCGACAAACGCTAAATCTAGAATCGGCTTTTTCAGGCGCGCGCCGCCGACGGCCGCGGACGGCGACGCGGATGGTCACGGACGGACACGTGTGTGCTCACGACTTATCTTCACCACCGCCAGCCGCCACACCTTTACGATCACGAGGAAAGATTTCTTTCGTTCCCTTAAACTTAATCTAGTTTAGAGCTGGAGCATTGTTTTTAATTGGACAACAGATTTTAAGAGATAAGGGTATTCATTGGAATTGAGATAGTAGTCATAAAAGACATAATTCATATATGGCGTTGCAACACTGTAGCAATAGACTAATAAGCACGATCGACATATGTATGTAAATATGTTTAAAAATCGGTGTTGGGTAAAGTGTATTGAAACATTGTATAATATATTGTAATTCAAATTTGCTTTTTCATGATCGTAATTATTTCTACACGCATCTCGATAATTCTTTTCTTTATAATGAAACAACAATACGTCATCCGCAGAATCGAACCGGACACAAGCTCGAAGCGGAACCCAGCCGCGCCGGTGCTCGGCAAAAAGAAGAAAGTCCGCCTCCTGTGGGAATGCGACGTGTAATGCGATCTTTTTGCTACATATTAGCGATACCGAGCGCGGGTAATGGACGGCCGGCGGAATTAATTCTCAGCTAGAACATAAAGTTTCAGTCCGGGGTTATGTGGATCTCGGAACTCGACTCCAGTGACGCGTTCTGATAGCTTTTAAAATAAATTTAACAGTCAAACGATCGATGTACAAGCCTCAGCAATAAAAACGACGTATTTTATAAAGCACAGTACAATCTTTCAGATATTTTTTTCACGTAGGAAAACGTTTCCAGGCCAAAGAAAACTTTACAATAAAAAAATACGGGAGGTCTGACAACGACAAGAGTCGTACAACCATCAAGTTAGATTTTTTTGTAATAAAAACACACGAGCTTTAAAAAAGGCCGCTACTACCGACTCGCCGCCACGAGAGGCACTCGTAAACTTTTTTCGCCTGCCGTCTAGAATACTCATACGGTATAGCCTATTAATGGGTGTGATTCGCATTAAAAAATGATCGGACACGCACACCGGGAATTATAAATTAAAATTGCCGAGGTCGTGACATAATTGCGAGTCGGCGTGAAGATAAATTGGTCGGAGTAATGGTCCCTCGGAAACGGAATACCACCCGCTAATAAACTATTTTAAATATAGTCAGAGAGCGATCGGTAAGCGTCTAATTACCGGCCCGTTTGCCGGCCCGGCGGCCGGGGCGGGGCCGGGGCGGAGGACACACACACGAAACTCCTGGACTTCATCAGAACTATGCTCTAATAGTGGGTTTCATAGTGAACGGCTAGAAAAAAAACAAATAACGTAGTGCAAGTCCTCGTTTTACCAAAATATTACGAGTAAGCCCTACAGGGACAAAATGCCAATTCCTATTGAAATCGCAGAAAAAACACAAAAAAGAAATAAGTGGATGAGTATTGTCGCAATATAAAATGGATTAACATTTTTACATTGTAGAGTTTATCAGTGGGAGCTCGTAACTGGGAGGATAAAAGTCTAAGCGAATTTATGAGTATAAGCTTGGTGAAGATGCACGAAGACCACATAAAGGATAAGGGTTAATGAGGGCGTTTAGGGCATTTGTAAGTATAGAGTCATAAATATTATAAACAAATTTAGAATTTTTATAATCAGTGCGTAGTATAAATATTAGGGCGTTTCAAAAAAAAAGGAAAAATTTTATTTTTGCTCGGAACCACGCTCAAAAGTTTTGTTTGAATACCAAAATAGACCTCTGAAAATATTAGCCCATAATATTAATATTTAGGTTATCCGCATCGCACTTTTCGATTTCCCATAAGAATAATACAGGAAAAAATTTCTTTTTCTTCTGATTTTTATAATTATTGAATGATAAATTGCGTTGCAATACCCTTTATGTATTTTGTAGAAAATTTAACGTTTTACAAAAAAGGTCTGATATCATTTTTCAATAAATCAATTCAGTCGAAAGTTATCAAGGTCAAATTTTTATTTACTCTCAATTTAACCGTTTTTCTGAATGGTTTGGCAAAATATTATATTTTTAGAAAAAATGTATTTAAATTTTACTTTCGTAGGCAACATCTCGAAAGGAAAGATCCACTCAACAAACTGTATTCTGCTTTCGGGATCATAACGGTAAATCCAGCTTTCGATGTCTGTAACTAAGTCGTACACAGCGTTTGAGTCACCACCAACAAATGTTTGCATCATTTCATGCCACCAATTAATACGATGTTTTTAAGCTTCGGTCAAATTATGAGCTATCCACCGAGTACGATTCCCAATCGCTAAATGTTCGTGAAAAATTTTGTGCACTCGAGCCACACTTAAGATGCCTAAGTTTGTCCGAATCTGCTGGTAGGTCGCCCTTTTGGCAGTGTCTAGCATGAGCCGCGCAGTGCTGACATTGTCGTTAGTCGTCGCCGTAGAAGGACGTCCCTCGCACAGATCGTCAGTCAGACTAGTGCGACCACGTTTGTACTAGTTAAACTAGTTATAAACACTAATGGAGTTTCATCATGAAAGGACAACCGAAGTCTGCTATAACTTTCTTGTTGGATCAAATAACTACGAAACTCTCATAGAAAATCATTACACGAAAATTTTCTCGCATTAATTTCATATTGACGGTAGACAAACAATTTTCCTTTTACCGTCATTTTGTAAATACAAATGACAGATGAATGCAATATACATAATAAGGTTCGCAAAGAATTCCATTTATAAATTGAAATATTTATATATATATATTATTTCAGTTTTAAGTTTTAAGAAATTATAAGAGCTATTTACGTCTATATTTATATCGATCAATTCCAATTCCAGTCGCACTCTAATTTTCCATCCCGGTACAGTTCCCGATTCCAATTCGGGTTTCGCTATCAATTATGATTCCGGTTCCGTACTCGATTTCAAACGGGGTCGCGTTCTTAATTTCAGTCCCAATCACGCTTTTGATTCTTGTACTTCGACGACATGAATATGAAAAAAGTGAATTACGCGTATATACTAGGATTATGAGGAACACGATTTAACGAAAACTTTGCAAATATTTTTTATTGCTTACAGGAATTTTTTTTCTTGTAAAATGCCGTCTGCAATGCAATAAAGATGTCACTTGGATGACATTTTAAATTTGAGTAAGGTGGATGAGAGATAGATTAGAATTCCTACTCCAGGAAGCTCTTTAGAGTAGCGTGAATTCATGCGTCATCAATAAGTAGCAATATTGTGGTGATGATCAATCGATGAGCTGGCGTTGTTCCGGTGCTAAACTGCTCATAATTGTCCGAAGTTCTTCACTATAGGTATCAATTGTTACAATAATGTAAGAGCTATGAAGAAGCTATAGAGAAACATACCAGCTAGGAACCACCAAACAGTCATCAATATTTAATGGGTAAACTTCTTTTTAAGATTTTCTATTATAATTGTGATCCACTAACGTTTTTTTCTTTCCGTTTATTATGAAGAGTCCGCTTTTTATCGAGAGTTACAATCCAACACAGAATCATTTCATTTCAATGCCAATGATCAATGAACCCATTGATCTACTCGCTACCCCAATATAAGCCTCATTCCGTTTCATCTTTCTAGACGTCGGCCAATTCATTGGAGGTTATTTTTTCAATTTTTTGTTCCCATGATTTGGCGTAAACCTGTCAGAATTATGGATCTGCTAACGCTCAACACGCTGCTAATTTCATGGTGATCAAATACGAATCGATTTTCACTATACCCACCATCCTTCATCATGGAGTTAAATGGTTGGGAACCCTCGTAACGCACTTGACAAGCATTAGTCTGTCAAATGAGTTGTGGTAATTAAACAATTTTCACTATCCCGTAACAAACAGTCCGTTAATTAGTCTTAGTTTTGTACAAACATAGTATTGAAATTGCGAACCGTGTTTTCAATACTGCAATTAGTATACAAAAACTAGTCGAATATTCAATAGTTTCATGTCTACGTACAATATAAATAATACAAACTATAAACAATTGGAAGGCTTATTTAAACATTATTAAGATCATCGTTATGGTTTCTTAATTTAAAAGATTGATTGTACTTTAAAATAGATTTAATTTTCTAACTACCATGCTTTGTAATATTTTAGTGTTAATGGTGCGGTGAAGAATAACAGAGCAACTTTATATAAAAATGACTTTTTATTATTAAATACAATTATTTATTGTTACTTTCAGAATGGTCACGATAAAATAATCATTATGAAAAATCTTTTTTTCTCTTTTTGCAATCGGAATCAAACACGTATTTATACTAATATTATAATATTATCTAGAGTGACGTAAAATTTTATTTAATTTGTTATTATATTAAAATGGATTACCGAAAATAAGTATTGTGAAATGAAATTTGAGATTTATATGAGTTGTTTACTTGTCGGTCTGTGTAAAGAAACGATACAACTTTTTGAGTTAAAATTGCTTAATTAAAAAAAGCAAAAATTTAATATTTAACCTAGAACTTATTTATAGCAATTCGTCTTTTTCGTTGACCAAGCAATGCAAGGCAAAAGGTTTTTCTTAAAAATAAATTACAATTTATTGCTCCAAATAATTACTCATGACGTTTACGCCCACGATGATCATTATCATTGCAGCTTTTAAAGCACGTATAAGTGCAATTCGACTTCCGCTAATTGCATTCCATGAGAACGTTTATCGATGCGTTAAACACTGTATTATAGAGTTCCACGAAACATCTAGTTTTATTACAAGACTTTATGAGCCGATGAAGCTTATACATAGTACTTTCTCTTCAGAGTTAAAAGATAATACAATGAATCGACATAAAATGATCTATAATGCAATGTCTTTCGAAATATTGTATCGCAAGTTTTAAAATTCACTATGGGAAAAGATCAAATGAAATACAAATAACGTGATTTTTACCGCACCTGAAAATAATGGCTTTACTTGCATATACACGCCCGCTAAGTAAAAGACTTAAATGCTTCATTTTGATGTAACAACGTATAAGATGCTATTTGAAAAATTTGTATACTACGAAAAATAATATTTCTAAATTAAGGCAAGTTTAAACTTAACAAAGAAATAAAAGTTCGTTCAAAATATGTATCCCAATTTATAGAGCTTTTCAAAAAAGAATACCTAAATATTTCCTATATTATATCGAATCCAGTTTCAATTCTTTCATAAGCGCTAAATTTGTGTTTGCATTATTATTTCAAGCTAAATACTTCAATCGATATGTAATTATTCGATACACAAACTTTTTTCGACAATATTCTTCGATCACCTCAAATAAAAAATAGACATAATTTTTGCCTGTATAATTATTGTATAAGATTAGAAATCGATACACAAAAATACACTTTAAACAAAAGTAAAATAGTTTTACCATACAAAAAGTCAAAATCGAAGTCGAAGTCAAAAAATTTTTCATGTATACAAAAAGTTTTTCGTAATTTATAAGTAAAAACTTGCAGTAAAATCTTTTAAGTTGTGTTGTTTGTGTCTGGCTAGTTTTGATACCAATAAATAGATGAGATTATGATAAAGAAAAAAAAAAGGTTTTCCGTCATTTTTCTATCGTTTTTCTGTCGGTCAAAATAAGTGAATCTAACGCAGAAACTCGATACATTTTGAGGTTCTACTACAAAAAGAGAAGAATGCGACACGAGCCGCGAAAAAATTATGACATTTATGGACCTAACGCAGTGTCAGTAAGAGTAGCATAAAACTAGTGCAAACTTTTTGATGTCATACACGTACCTCGCTCTGGTCGACGTGTTACGCATAAAGTCGATGTCATTTTGGGAAAAATAGAGCAAAATCGGCATATTAGTTCTTACAACATAGCCGAAGAGCTGGGGATCGACCACAAAACAATTTTAACACATTCGATAAAACTGAGTATACAAAAAGGTTTGATACTTGGATCCCACATGTTCACTCATTCGAGTACTCATTTGCGATTCCCTATTGAAACATGTCCCTATTGAAACCAAAACGTTTTTGTAAGACTAATTGCTGGTGATAAAAAATGGATTACCTACGACAAGAACGTGAGAAAAAGATTGTAGTCAAAATGCAAGCACGCTCCACAGACTATAAGGGAATCCGGATTGATTCGCAAAAAAATGATACTATGTGTATGGTGGGATTGGAAGAGTATTATTCATTACGAGCTTTTATCGCCGGGCAAAACCATCAATTCGGATCTCTACTGCCAAAAGATAATGAGACTCAAGCAAGAAGTAAATAAAAAACGGCCGGAATTGATTATCAGAAAGGGTGTGATTTTTCACCATGATGACGCCAGATCGCACACATATTTGGCCACTCAGCCAATATTGAAAGAGTTTATTTGAAAATTGTTAATGCATTCTGGTGAAATATTAACATTTTACAGGTAAGGTCAGGGCTATATGGTTATAGCCCGGACCTTGCACCCTCAGATTTTCACCTATTTCGGTCTCTTCAGAAAAATTTAGGTAGTGTTAGGTTAACATTAAGAGTAGACTGTCAAAACTACTTGTAATTTTTCGATTAAAAATCCCAAAATTTCTACAGTAATGGGAATGTCACTACCTATGAAACGGCACATACCTATGTATTTAATTAAATGTAAATAAAATATTATGAATAATTATCTTATATTTGTATATAAAATACGAAAATTTTTTTCCTCTACCTTATATATTTCAATTTCAAAACAATCGACTTACACAGAGTTTTTAATGATGATTCCATAAATGAACAAGTCAATTACCTAGATCTAATTTCTTTGACGTTCGTCTTTTCTTAAAATACTCTTTAAATAGGAAGCGTCGATGTATTGAAAAGAAAAAAAAAACTTTAAATCATGCAAGAAAATTATTAAGTAATACTTTAATTCACTTTCATCTTCATATAGAGTGAATTAAAATATTATTACGTTTTACGAAATAGAAACAAATTTTGACAAACCACCTAGGAACTTTTATCAAAGACATATTTTATTTTGGTCATATCGTGCGTCAGGTAGTTCATATAAAGTCATAAAAATAAATTAATCTCTAAAATCCGCGCACCTATAAATTAGCGAACAAATCATTAGGCATCGCGTGACTGTACACCATAATGAAACGGGTATTAGATCTTTAGAAAGTATTTATGTTTCAACCTGTTAATTTATTAGGGTCCCTTATGCCACAAAAGCGGAACCTTGTTGTGAGTACTAGTATGAATTCCATCATGCGATGTCAGGTACTACTACTGTCTTTCTGTAGTGAAGTATTTTAATGGCGATGCACAATAAAAATAAATCATTTTTTATCCCACCAGATCAAATTGTATTTTTTAATTTTAGTATTACAAACTTAACGGTTGATGCACGTACCAACATTCATTGTTACTATAGTGATCCTTAAAAAATTAAAAACTGCATACTTTATTGACAAGTGTAAATTGGATTTAAATTAGAACTTTTACTTCTCGTAGCTCCTTTTAACTATTATCTTAAACCCAAATCTTCAAATGTTATATGCTTGGAGTTGTATTTAAAAAAAATAACTAATTTGAAAATTCGCAGGTTGTATGCTTACTAAAAAAAAATTGTTTTCTAACAATCTTTTCGCTAGTTTAAAATTGTGGTGGGTATATATATATTCATATAATATGCAATATGATGTAGTTTTTTTGCCATTTTACTCTATTTTCTAAGATAACATTACGCACGAGTACCTATCAGTCTAGATCTCGGCATATCCATCATCAGCATCAACAACCTACGATAATCTACTGCTTGATATAAGCCTCCCTGGAGGAGTGGCGCCTGCCTAGGCCGTGCCGTGATCGCCGCACTGGAGAAACAAGTTGCCGCTCGTAATGCTAAGGGCCGACTTCACCGGGTACCGTTTAAATTAACAGCCGGTCAACAGACAATCGGCCGCTGTCTTACCGGTTACTCATACAGAAATATAAGCTAATGGCTGAATAGTGCGATTGACAAATTAACGGTGCATGTTAAAATCGTCCCTAAGCCCTTCGCATAACTAGTGCTACTTACATTAGTACTTTGAGGTCTAGCCTAGTGAGACATTTCTAAATTTTTCAATACAACTTCGAATTATTTTTTGGTACATATAATCTTATTACCGAATTAAAAAATGAGACACCTACCGAATCTCATTATATTGTCAAACAATGTTGACGATCTATCTTCTCAAAGAACATCTGTGCCGATACAAGACTCGCACGACTACAAACAAACTAACATTTTAAATGGAACCCATTTACAACCATTTCTATTCAAGAACATCGAATCCGCATAACGTTTCTAGATTAAAGAACGTTGGTTGCATAACTATTGGGTTGGCATTGCTTCTTGATATCTAAAATTTATTGTTTCCTGTACTAATGTGTGTAATTAAAATATAAATTTAGTGGAATTAATTCACTACATGATTTATTCATTCTATATAAAACAGAGTATTTTTATAAAGCGTGCATGTAAATCGATATGTATTTCGATTTGAAGTATAATAAAGGAAACTGCTCGTCGTGTCACATTTGTTTCAAAATAAATTGATTTTAAAATTAATATCAGCCCATGGTCACTATAAAATTATTATAATTTCTTCCAAATATGATATACCGTTTGCGACCAACCCTATAATCACAAACAGCAAGCCAAATTAAATATTTTGGGCCTCGGGATTGCTATAGAATTAGAAATATATTCTTTTTCATTTCCATTTATGGTTCAAAAAGAACAGTATAAAAATTCGTGTACACCTAACAGCAACTATGGTGACGGGCCACGTGTGTATAATCTAAAATACATTAGATCAAAACATCCTTTCGTAGAATCATAAAGAAACTAACAATTAACAATTTTTCAATTTTAAAATTTATCTATGAATATTCCTTCCATATGACTTGAAATAAGAACAAATAAAATCATCAGAAAATATCTATTGAAGAGTGCCAAAAAAAAGGAATTTCATCTGTTATAATGCGCTTACGAGCAGGTCACACTCGTGGGCCGGGAGTTTCGTACAGTACTAAAAAATTTCATATAGTTGTTGTACAGGACGTACTAAAGCTGGTCCGCGTCGCAGCACTTTAATGGTTTAAGAGTAGTGGGCGAGCAAACGTACGTTTCTTTCATAATCGTCGCAAACTGAAATATTTAGTGCTATAACAGCTTTTTTGTGATTACGAATTATTTTAGATTATTAAAGTTGTAAGTTGTGGAAAGGGAATCGTATTTTTGGTGTCAAATATTTAAAATACAACGGGAAATGCCACTAACAACTAAAAAATACGTACACTTTTAATTTGTATACATTTTGCCTCTAACCGCGTAGAATACAAAAATAATGAGTCCTTGAAATTCTCCCTATTTTAAAGTTAAAATAAAAAAATATGCTTTCACCTCAAAGAGACAAATTAATTATATACCTGGTGCTGAATTTTAAGTCGTTAATAATAGTAGTCCCTGGAAGAATTGGACATACAGACCAACGGACGGAAACGGACCAAAGTTTTATTTAGAGTATTCTTTTTTCAGTTTTTGCCTTAATAAATATCTAGAGCCTTAAAAATTGCAAGTCTAAGTAAAAAAAAATTACCGCTAACGTTATGCGTTAACAAGAAAATTCAAATATCTCCAAATCCGAAAACACGAGCGTCAACATTTGGCTGTGTACATTAGCTATTATCGGGTCCATTACCGCACGCACACGCGGTCACGCCCATATCTCGACACCGCAACAAAGCATCAAAGAGGGTAGAACAATCGCTCCACATAAGCGCACTCCGCATTAGTTTCGGTCAACGATTTAATTCGAGCACAATCGAGGGCGAGCGAACGAATTAGCTCGATTCACTCCACACAGATCGAGAGTTCGTGACGGGTAAATCGACGCAGGTGCTCGTAGTTTTCATGAGTTACTTAATCGATTTAAATCGAGACCGATTACGGACTCGGTCAGTCGTTAATGATTTCAGTAATCGAATCATAGCATTTGTAATTATTAGAAACGTTCGTAATGAACTGTGCGAAAATCATTTAAGCTTGCAAAGAAAACCGATAAGCCTTAAAAGATACGATTCTGTTTATACATTTTTTTATTACAGTCCCCTAGCCTAACTGCGATCACTTTAACAAATGCATGTCTGGAATCGGCGTTATTACATCAGTTTTTATAGAGTTAAAGACGAACTGGTGTTATTTGTTCTGGCACACTGTAAGCTTTATAAGGCAATAGTG
This sequence comes from Eumeta japonica, assembly GCA_005406025.1. Taxonomy (NCBI): domain Eukaryota; kingdom Metazoa; phylum Arthropoda; class Insecta; order Lepidoptera; family Psychidae; genus Eumeta; species Eumeta japonica. The sequence goes on from BGZK01001418.1 coordinate 92,118, forward strand.
AAGCCACAACGACTTTAAGAAAGACGAAAAACATTTTTTGACGTGACAACGTCTTATAAATGGTTTGCCGGGTGACACTTCAAGAAACTGCGTTACGCTCCGCGTTATGCGCTCAATGAGAGCGAGTGAGAGGCACGCGTCCCTTCCACTCGGGCTGGTTAGCCCGCCTAAGAGCGAGAGAGACAGACATAAAGTGAAAGGCACGCGTCCTTCCACTCGAGCACAGTTAGCTCGCCTAAGAGCAGAGAGACAGAGCGAGAGAGAGAGAGAGTGAGAGAGATAGGCATACACGGTTCATGTCTTGCGCTTCTATTTCGCTTAGGCGCCTGCATACAAGTTTACACTCATATTTCTCCTATCATCTATCCTCAACAAAATCACTCAGATAGGAACAAGTTAAGTTGTAGTAAACGCTGTTTCATTGTACGCAAATGTATTGCAATTATTGTATGTATATAAATACGTATGTATGTAAAGGTAAAATAAAATTTTGTTAATATGAAATTCAGTGCGAGATTCTTTGTATAAATAAATGTTTTAAATTGTTACTATTATTTCATCCTTCTTCCTACTATACGAATGAATATTCACATTAAAATGATTTTACCACTCAAAGTCGTTGTCACGTAAACTTTCGCCCGTATACCGACTTTACAGGCAACCAATTTTTATAACAACTACGTTATAAGTTTCTAGAATCTCTTTAAATTTTCGTGGAATATAATGTATCCATATTTTTATACACGTAATTTACAAACTGTTGATATCAAAACACTTGAGCAGAGAGACGACTGGGAACTAAACCGCTGGTTTATTTGCTCCCACAACCCTGAGAACAAATAAACTGTAAAATATATTTCTACAGACGGTCATGGTGAAATTCTAAACTTCTAAGATATTTTTTTTTATTTTACCATTGACTAGGAAACCCTAAAAAAAGAAATGTTGCATACAGATACACACACATCGATTTAAACATTTTTTTTAACCCTAAAAATATTATTTGGTGCAGCAAATATACTTCTGAGGCGATGAATGAATAGTATTACCTAGGCTTTAACCGAATGATTTTAATAACAACTAATTAAATAGAATCATATATGTTGTGTCGCCTTTTTATCACTGGCATCATATATAAGGAAAGCCTGTACAGTGGGCGTATGAATGCAAAGCATAGTGCGCGGCGAGCCGCCCGGCAACGCAGTACTATAACCGGTCACAAGGAAGAGGCATTGTCGGTCTAGATGTCTATATATCTATTGTATTCGAACGGATAATCATATGGCTTACCGATCATTACCAGCCACGGAAACTTATCTAGCATTCTACCGTGCTTTTTCTATTTTAAAAATTTAAATACTTTAACACTCTTAAATTATTGCTCTTACGTTAAAACAATCTTTTAGAAAGCTAAATGTACATTTTTTCTTAAATGTAATACCGTATAATGGAGAACGTTAGAATTATAGGATCCTTGCAATTTTAGGACTATAACATCGTTTTCAAAATTTCATATGTCTAAATGACATGTTGCCTAAGAATGGTAGTCTCGATGAAATCGAATGTTATCTAATGGGACAATTACCCATCGAACTTTTAAGGTACATCACGTTTCAATCAGAAATTTTGAAATGGCTGTTGGTTTCAACTTATTATGTTATTTTCAGTAGTCTCAGTGTAGTGTGCTGAATTATGTACATAACTAACGAGTGTAGTGAAAATGTCGATCACTTCTCTGATTTTTTCCCTATTTGAGATCAGCTCTCCTGATACTTTTGCGCCACTTTTGGCAATTTTATCATTTCCGGCGTTAAGCCCGTCGTTAGTATATCGTTTTGGATTGTCCGTAACTAGACTGGAAAAAAAAGCATGTTGTATTACCAAAACCGCTTTTGTTCACAATTTATTGTTTTTTATTTTCATTAAAGTCAGTTTAATGAAGACTAGAGAGACTAGTATATTAAATTGACTTTTGTATCTCAAGAAAAGTAATTTGTTAAACTACATGAACACAGTTTTGTTAGAAGTACAAAATCAATTTCTTTAAAATTACTAAAATCGTTTAATACCATATACCAAGCACTATAATGATATGTATTAAAAACATATAGTTAAAAATACAGATCCCTAGTAAATATTACTGTACTATTTAAGTAAAAATTATTTGTAAAATCTAAAAGATTTTACAAATAATTATTTTAAATTACTTTAAAGTTTTACATTAAATGAATACAATACGAATAGTTAAATTCACACAACATAGATAAAATATACATTCATAAATTTAGTTACTTCGACATATTGTCGAAGTAATTGTATTTAATAAAAATAACGTCGTACTTATGTAGGTCCTATATTAATCTTAGAAAATAGCTTATTTTGTTATTTTAACTATAGTATTTTATCAGTGTAGATAGTAGGTGGACGGTTCTGCCACATTTGCCTTTCTTTATGGCTAAGATCTACAGAATCATATTGTCTTTATTTCGACGCATTACGTGACCACACCATAGCAGAGTGAAATGAAAATGAAAATAGAAATATTTTCATATTGATAGAACTACTGAACCTTCACATTAAAACTTCTAGTATCACTTTCTTTTGTAAGTATTTAATATACCTTAAAACCATTCTAGAAATAGAAATAGAAGTTTTGTTAATTTAATGACAGCCCTAAATCTCGAACTCTGCCACTGAGTAGTAGATTTTTATCGACATTTAGAGTGGCAGAGCCACGTTGTGTGTCAACTTAGTTATAGCACGAAAATGACGTGAAGTAACAACTTCCGCTGTTGAATTTTATCGAGTGAGTAGAAGTCCGATGACGCACTATCCCTTTCAATCACCCTGCTCCTCATCCATTTCTCCTTTATTAGATATCCTATTTCTACCTAAGTGGCCGGCAACGTACTGGTGACTTCTCTGGGGTTGCGAATGTCCATGGGTGGCGATGATCACCTATTCTCTAGTAGCTCACAGCTTGTTTGACCCTCAAAAATGCTAAAAAAATGTAATCTTTACGGAGTGGAGGCATGTGCGCGAAATCAATGGCGATGGCACTTTGATAGTTACTACTTATACTAAACTAGAATACAGGAGCATAGGAGCACCACATCCCACAACCTCGTTTCGAATTGAGGGACAAAAATTTAAAACCTAATAACTGACGCTGACCCAATGTTAGAGCTTGCCATCGACCATTAACATGGACAAGGTGGCAATACCCTGGGATCGACAGTTTAATGTGCTCTTGAAATAACGAAGAAAATAATCTGAATGAACTTCTTTTTAAAAGCTTATAGATCAAAATACTTGTAATTATGAATTGAACCCTTTACTTATTTATTTGGAAGCAACACACTAATACTCGGCTATCGCATCGAATTAGTACATGCATAATCATTTTTTATCTATGTATTCCCAAATTTTTACAGGATTTTTACTAATTTATATTATTTTAGGACAGCATCAAACAGTCAATTCTGCCTTCAGAACGGAGCGCCCGCTGCGGGCTGCGCTTCTCTGTTTAATTTTCAATTTAGATCGCAATTTGCGATGCGCAACCGCACACGCCCAAACTGGCAATGACGGAACCGACAGATTTATTATCGTTTTATTTATAACTACTTCAACGGGCCCCTTCCGGGCGGTACACTTTAAGAGAAATTAACCCGTGTAACTTACGAGCAGAGCCATTCGGATCGCTGATAACCCATAATGAAAATTGAGTTTTTCAACAAATTTATGTCGCAAACGCAAGCACCCGCGTCATCCCACGCCCTGTGGGAAGTGATATGTCCTTCGATAATTGATTTATTTACATCATTGATGTTTGTATCAAACGTATTAATATTATATTAGGGCTTGCCTATATTGTAGAAAATGCATTAAAAAGAAATGTGTCAAAATAAACCTACCGCTTCAAGACATTTATATAAGAGTTGCCAATGTCAATGAAGAGAAAAACTTACTTGCTAGAAAAAAAATACATTTTTTAAAAATTCACCTTTTAAAATTAGAAATTTTCGTAACATCTCAAGAAAGTCACGCAAGTTAAATTGAAAAAAGCTCACCTTTAAAATGCAGCTACCGACGGCTTCGTTTTCTGGCACGGTGACGTTGTAAAACGACTGATCGAATATCGGCTCGTTGTCGTTGACATCTAAAACGGTCACCAAAACGGCGGCTGTCGCCGACAACGACGGCGCGCCTAGGTCGCGAGCCACGACAGTCAGCCGTGGCGACGGATTCGATTCGCAATCCACTTTAGACTTCGTCGTCACTAAACCAGAACGTTCGTCGATTGAAAACCACTCAGAATAAGGCGTCGCTAACAACGAATATCGAATTTCCGCGTTATCCCCTTCGTCCGCGTCGCTCGCCGACACTTGCAGCAATGGAGTACCCGACGCCGCGGTCTCCGGCACACTAGCGCGGTACTCTCTTTCCGAGAAAATAGGCGGATTGTCGTTAACGTCCGTCACTTTTATTTTGATGTCACGAGACGCATGTAACGGGGGTGATCCTTTATCTGTCGCGACTACGTTCAAGGTATACTCTGCACGCTGTTCCCGATCCAGCGGTAGAGCTACGACGACCAAGTAGATGGCATTATCGTGAGTTCTCAAGTCAAACCTCCCGTCACCGCCGCTCAAAGTCACGTTCACATCAGAATATTCGGCCTTAGAATCTGGGTCGTGGACCGATATCCTAGCTACGAATTCGTCAAGTCGGGCCGATTCCGATATTTTGGGCGTCGCGTCATCGCTCAAGAATATAACGTCTATCGTCGGTTTATTATCATTAACATCGGTGACTCTTACTGATACGAAAGCCGTAGTTTCCAGCGGTTGAGCTCCTCTGTCCCGCGCTACCACTACCAACTCATGAAGTTCTTTAGTTTCAAAATCGAGAGGTTTATTCACTACTATCTCACCGGTTCCTGGATCGATTCTAAACATGTTCCCTCGATCGCTCTGCCGGCGATTAATCGAATATTCGATTCGCCCATTATCGCCCGCATCTGCATCTGTCGCTGATACCGTTAAAACATGTGTTCCAACGGTGGCGTTTTCAGGTATGGAAGCAGAATAAGAACTTTCAGCAAAAACTGGAGGATTATCATTAACGTCTAGAACTGCCACATCAACTGTTAGAGTTCCTCGTAGTGGTGGAACCCCTCCATCGAGAGCTTCGATAACCAGTTCGTAATGATCTGTGGTTTCTCTGTCTAAAACACCATCAATTTGTAGGTCGAGATATAATACACCATCACGTTCCCTATGCGATGATAGTCTGAACGCATTGTCCGTATTTCCCGATATGATATTGTACCGTTGCGTATTGTAGTTCCCGAGGTCTCTATCTATGGCCGGATGCAACTTACGTTTGACATCTCTCGGAGTGTTTTCCGAAAATTCAATTTTTTGTACTGGAGTGGGAAAGGTGGGCGCGTTATCGTTCTCATCCAAAACTCGAACGGTGACTCGAATATTGTCTCCGCTGGCCGGTATGGCTACGAGAGCGTAATGATCGCGAGTTTCTCTATCTAAGGGAATTTTGGTTCGAATTTCCCCAGTGTGAGAATCAACTCGCAGATCGTCAGCACTGCCGGGTACAGGCACTATGGTGTACGGCGGAGCTGCGTCAGGCAACTCGTCCCCGAGGTGCCCCACCAGTGTGCCAGGCCGATTGTTCTCTTTGACAGAGAACTCACGCACATGTTCGGCGCGTGTACAGCTTAGCACGGCCAACGCCGTTAGCGTCACCCACCGCGACACCGCGCCCATGACGCCTTCACCCCACGAACATTGCCCACGCGCACCTCCCTGAAACATAAAAATAATAATGAATTAGTATATAAAATATACTTGAACGGAAAATATAAAAAGAGTAAATCATGATTTCAAAATTATCTTATAGGGGGGACGTAACTGTACTGAGACAATAAAAACATATCGTAGGTTTTCATACTGTTATGTAACTGAAAAATACTATACTATTACTACATCTTCTGAAAATACGTATTAATGGAACATAAAGAGAATTATATACAACAAAGTATATGATGAAATTAAAGTAATTTCCAAAACTACAAAAATATATATCATCGAAAATTATTTGCTGATTATTTTTTCGTCTCCGCGTTTGAGCTGGACATAAACCTCCGCCCTGTATTCTTACGACGTATGATCCCCAACCACCTGCAGTCATAGCCAATAGCTGTGCCTATAGTCTCGCTTTACCGAGTGGTCGGTCCACCAACTGGACGCCATCCTACTTATTATTATAAAATGTGAAAATCAGACTTCATCATATTTTACATAAGGCACCGTGAGAAATTCAACCTTAGTGACAATAACACAATTCCACAAGTTATTAAAAAATGTTAATTGAATTCTTAAATTTACTTCACTTTTTTTGCGAATAAACTAAATAATAAGTGATTCTATAACTTTGTCACAACTTTAAGTCCACGAAAACAAAATGTATTTATTAATCGGACACACGCCCAACGCCATCGCCTGTACATCTCTTTACAATGAATTAACGGGCAAGAATATATCGAAAGGTTAGATTGTAGTGGCTGTTTTAAAATTATAATCGACGCAATGTCATAAACCTGTCGCTTACGTATTGCCAAAACACATCTCTATTACACGCTAAGCCGGCGTATAAAGAGCTATTAGTGCACTAACAACGCGGGCCACAGTAGGCCGATCAGATTAGATAACGCGATGTGCAATAAAAGCGAAAGTAAATTGAAAAGGTACAACTACCAATTTTAATTTGCATCAGATAAGCATCTGCACGTTACGTCATCGCGGCAAACATTAGAAGTCGCTCGTGTGCTCGCTCGGAAATATAATTTTTGAAAAGCATATTTTGATATATCAAAACGAAGTTTTTATTGACCTTAAAAAATCGTATAAAAGCTATTTAAAAGTAACTGCTTCTCAGATAAACAATATCATATATTTTAGCTTATAATGGTATGTACCCCTTTTTATTGGTAGTATTTTTATTACTAGTACAGTGGTATTAAATAATTGACTTAAGAAATTGACAAATGAACATAAAAATTAAAACCGGCACGGCGGCTGTTCGCGCCGCGACAGACAACTGGCCGAGGCACTACATACAAAAAACCGGCGACGTGCGAAGTGGATTCGCACACCGATGGATCCGTACTAAAAAACAATATTATTGTGTTAAACACTTAAAAGAACTTATTTGCTTTCATCATTTGTGAATTCTTATCACGAGCTCCACTTGGCCAGTATTATTTATTGTTTTACTTAAGTTTACACTACCTTCACGCCAAATTTGACTGTTTTTACAATAGATTAAAAACTAAGAAAAAATAAAGTAATGAACACACACTAAGTATATACTTAGCGAGTGTCAGTTTGTACTGGAGATTGAACCGAACCGAAACGAAGCGAACTAGACTTCTTACAGGCTTTGTTTTATCTTTAAGTAAAGAAATATTTTCTGTATTTTTTTTTAATTACAGGCGCAGAAATTTCGGAGATAAGGAGTGATGGTCAATGTATATCTATTTTCTTAAAAACTTTAAGACTATTTACTTCAAAATAAATATATGGATTTATATATTCAAGATCTTCACGATGAACACTTTCGTGTGATATGTCACGTGGGAGAATTTGCAAAACTTTTTTCAAATTTCCTAATTTACACCCAAAAGGACGCAGATATTTTAAATTCATTTATTTACGTTGCACTTCGTATTTGGTTCACAGACATACGTATAAGTGTACTAAACCTCGACTTAATCGATCCAGTAGATTTAAAGCGAATTGATTGAAAGACACAGACCGACACACAATAGTGATCCAAAAGTGTTCCGATTTTTTCATTACAAGTACGGAACCATAAAAGCCGCCCAAGTGCGTGTCGGGTCATGCGCAGTGTAGGGATCCGTAACGTAACAACTTTATCTAAATAATTTTCAATGGAATTTGTCCAAAATTTTGTTTTTTAATTCTCTCAGTACATTTTAAACTTTGGTCGAATATTACTCGTTAACTTGTAAAGCCTATTCAAGTGTTCTAACTTACTTATATATACCTAACTTCATATTATACATATTAATGACCTGAATTTTTTCACATATCCAAAGACAGCCTGCGAGGGGGAACGACGTGACTCTAACAAAAATTAGCCTTTGAAGCCTAAGATTTCCCGATCACTATCGCACTCTCGATCCCGGGCCTGCTTTAAATTTTCGGTTCTGGTACCGGTCACGATTCTGACTTGGACGTAGTCGTAGTATATGCTAGAAGAATAAAAATAAAAGTTGGGCTATATTACTTCCGGATAGCATAGCTTTCTATGAGTGAAAGAATTTTTAATATGAAGCCAAGTTTCGAAAGTTTATCTTTCACGCATACAACATATGGCTCTTTACGTAGAAAGTAACCAAATAAATGATCGACTAACACAAAAAAGGACAAAATACACATAGCAATTACGATTTTCTATAAATAATTTCATCCGTTATTCACCCTCTTAGAGCTATTTTTCTAAAAAAGATGCAATGTCGTTATTTTTCATTTGCAATATGTAACTAAAATACAAGTTTTGTTGTCAATAGCTTCAGTGGTTTCGCTTTTTTTACATAAAAATTTCAACCTTTATTTCACTCCTTTGAAAGTTACTTTTAAGAACGATGTATGCCATTATTTTTTATTAGTAGTGATTAATTAAGATACAAATTTTGATATAAATAGCTTCAACGGTTTCGATTTTCCATACAACAGTATTCATCCTTTTCATTTCCTTGGGTGTCGAATTTCCAAAAGTCCTTATTCAGTTCTAGCCTACGTTACAACAGGAATATATCTCTCCACAAGATTTCAAGTCTCTAGAGACTTGAAACTGCCGGATTTAGATCCGGCAATTTAAACTGTGCATTGATGTATCAACCTGTCAGTATATAACTCTATAATCAATAAAATATACCTATACTTCTTCCGGTGTATTTTTATTGCATATAGATAATATACATTTTTTTTTTTTCGTAAAGCAATTTGAGTTATGAACAAAAATATAAAAAATATTACATGTAAAAGCACCACTTACAACTTACGTACTCATGAAAAGGATTAAAATTAAAGGTCGTCGACACCTCGCGGTACAACTCGATGACTGTCTCAGATGTCACATCCACATGTACACGATTTGATGACTATGTAATGAGAATGTCATTATTCAAATGAATTGGGACCCCACCGCACATCGCGGGCCCCCACCATGGCTAACTACCACGAACTCTCGGAGCGATCTCGGGTCAAGGTGATGAAATATCATTTGGCTCTAAGCTACTGGAACAGAAAAAAATCTAAAGCTGTTTAACATTCTCAAGCGGTAGGTAAATTTTGTGGCACCATCGACGTTTAAAAAAACGAGTTTCCTATATTATTTGTTCTAAATATTCATTTTACTACTTCCAGAAATTTGTTTTTTTTTATTATTCTTTGCTTTTGAATATTGTGATAGCCGTGTACTCTTTACAGATTATTGCTATCGTTTTTGTATTACAAATTCAAATAATTGTATATATAAATACTGTACACTGTTTTCCACTAATATCAAATACATTATGAGAATTAATGATAGGGGAATATTTGTACATGTATTGTGTAAAATGTTACATTACTTACACGCCTACATTATTAAATGTCAAAGTGAATAATAAATTACTACACGCCGTTCACGTGTTTGCACTTCCATATTTGCAATATAAATATGTCGACGCGTTTGTTCCGGCATTGTAATAAAGCCTTGCTTATTTATGGCGCAACCTGCTCGATGCACGGTTTTTTTATTTGCGTCGTTTACAGCAATGCTTCGTATGAATACTGCACTTTCAGCCGGTGCGGTGGCGCGTACCGGCCGAAACGTCGAATGCATACCAGACGTAGAATAATACCGCTCTTTACTTAGACCTCTACCACAAAGTTGAAACCAAAACTTAAGCGCTTATACGACCCACGTCCTGCTTAGATGGAGCGTGCGGGGCTACTCGGAGACGACAATCCAAAGTGTGTGTTTGACACTGAAAGTATAATATTTGTCGATGAAATGAACAAGCCGACTAAATATGGTAACAAAATTTGTAAAAAAAAGAAATCGGCCAAAATGACAAGGGGTTTATAAGCAATCGAAGTTTCTTTGCCGCCTGTTCCTTACAAATGGAGCTTAACGTGTATTCCAAACGGAGCTATTAAAAATGACGTCAATTGTTTTCTATAAGCTGATTACCAATTTAAAACATTAATATCTTGGTTGTATTTTAATTAACCAAAAATGTTGTAACTGCACTTTTACTAAGTAAAAGCTATAAATACAGTAATGTAAAAAAGTCAAATATTCTATTACATGTCACAGGCTCATTAGCTGGTGGCTTAACATGGGTTGACAAATCTGCATTGTATTGTGTACTTAAAATCCCCATAGCGCTGGTTAATACGAACTAACTTGACTACATTTATGTGGCTACTTGTGGTTACCTGATCCCCGTCAAGAACGAAGTTTTTTTTAATATACATATAAAACAAAATATGTAATAAAATGAAAGAGTTAAACATTTTAAGAAAAAAAATTATTAACAATTAGAACAAATAGTGATTGATAAATGTATGAAAAAATACTAAATAATAAAAAATTTCAAGAGGAAGAAAGTCGCACGGAGGGGGCGTCACAATTTTTCGTTATGTTACGATTTCTATTAGTTAACTCGTACCGCAAGCCGTGTTAATGAACTTTGTTACAAAAATAGCTAATTCAACAATTGTCCAAGAGTTATATTTATTAATGTTCTTTATGGATGAATTTTCAAAATGTAATAATAATAAAATCTCATTTTTCTATATAACCATACAGTTGGCCTTTATTAAATTTATATCACACAATTACTTGACTGATATAATCATATCAAAAAAAAAATTTGGTTGCCTGTAAAGTCGGTATACGGGCGAAAGTTTTACGTGACAACGACTTTGAATGGTAAAATCATTTTAATGTGAATATTCATTCGTATAGTAGGAAGAAGGATGAAATAATAGTAACAATTTAAAACATTTATTTATACAAAGAATTATATTTAAAACATTAATTTATACAAAGAATCTCGCACTGAATTTCATATTAACAAAATTTTATTTTTACCTTTACACATACATACGTATTTATATACAAATATACATACAATAACTTGCAATACATTTGCAAGCTATGCACTAATTCTCTAGTGCTGCGCGCGCGGCAGACCGATCATAGTTGAGTGGGAGAGAGACGCAAGGCATTCGGCGGGCCTCTCTCTCGTTCGGTGACTCATCGTTACGTTACCGAGCGTTACACTTTTTCATAAGTGACTCCCAGCCGCAACCTAATTTAAGACGTTGTCACGTCAACAAAGCAGTGAGTTTGATTTGTTTTTAATAAGTAATATTTTAATACAATGAAACGGAAATTCATCTATTTTGGTTTTTTAATATTCAAAACTATATTAAGTATTTTTTTTTATAAGAGTATTAATGAAGTAGAATACAATACCCTGTTGCCAGCACTATTACTAATATGATGATTGGATATAAAATGAACACAAGTTCATAGTTTGTTAACTTATAACTCGTACATAGCAACCCTGTCAATCAGTGCGTTGATCACTGGGCAACGCGTCGGCGTTGTATTGGCCGGCCAACACTAAGACTTCGAGTCGCACGCGCAGTGCCGTAGATTACGAAGGTAATTGCAGAAAGAAATAATCACCATCCTTGTACTCTACAATCTGCTTAATGATGCCAGGCACATTACATGAAAAGATACTTAGCTCAGAATCGCGGTTCTTTTTCACTCACAGGAAAACGTTCCATCTACATGTATTAACAGTATATGTACATAGGTATGAACATGGAACACCCAAAAACTGATCTCGTACCATGCAAACAAGATACTAAAGATATTAGGGATGATACCGCCGGTGTTTATACGTCTGACCCTTATCTTCTAAAGATAAACCTGAACCGAATACAATAAGCTCTTTGAGGATCAAAGTTGTTTAAGCACGGCGAGCTGCCTACCGCTTCCTGTCGAAAAAATCTTAAAGGAGCTCGACATTTCTATAAGGTTGAGTTACCTCCCAGGAAGACTACGATCATAAGCTTTTGTGTAAACCTTTTACAGTGAAATTGACAAGAAACTTTTCACACTACATTTTTTATAAGTATTAAATGAAAACCTTTTAATATTATGAATATGAAATACCATATCTCGTAGTAATTGTAATGATCTGACAAAATTACACAGAAACGTAGAAATATTATTTTATGGTTTTAAAATGAAAAAAGTGAAACGGTTTTCAACATAAATTATAGAACTTAGTAATGGACAACGAATTATTTCGGAATAGGCAAAGTTCACACGAATGTAGTTTTAATTGTCTCTGCTTAGGATCGGGCCGCGACACGACCGATTAATATTCTATTAATATCGCTGTCACGATACCAACGCAAAAAAATGTTTTTCACGAGTACTTAGGTACGGCCATACACATACATACGACAGTTGAGCTTCAAAGCGAATTTTAATCCTCATTATTTGATAGACAAATTCAAAATTAATCCGTGGAAAAAAACGAAGATCAAAACACGACGAGAGAATAATAAGCATAGGATTTGTGTCTACACAGATGAAGTTTCCATAGACGAGGACCGGCTCGCGGAGTGCGAGCGCCGCGCCGCGGCCGAGCGCGCGGCGCCGACTTTCGGAGACTGATTTACGTTTCGGCGGTAAGATAGCCGCGGAACAGCACGCTAATAACACCACAAACACGCGACAAAATGACACGATGATGTGAGTAGACTCGGCTCAATACGTGTACACGCGCTCGCTGACGTCGCGCTACACCGACCATTTGACCGTGAATGTCGACGTAGGGCCGTACGCGCTACAACGAGACGTTATTTCAACCTACTCGATTAACTCAAAAGCAGTGCAGACGTAATTATGCCCTATTCGTACATCTTCGGATGATGAGTTGCATTACTAGCTTTCAAGTTAAAGTAACGGCTTAAAATGACTTTAGAGATAAACTTATTTTGGTGCGTCGAGTAAAATGTGAATGAAATGTTGGTCTGCGCACACTCCCCAAAATCCCTTATTCTGTGGTAAACAGAATGTCATAGCTTTATACATATATATATATATATATATATATATATATATATATATATATATATATATATATATATACATATAGACCAACATTTCATTCACATTAGATAGAAACCGAGTACGCTTCCTACGCGGGAGTTGGGCGTTGGTGATAAGAAAGCGGTATGAACGATTGCTAAAGAAAAATTATAGATTATATTATTCGTCTACATGACATCACTACAGAAGTTCTCCTCCCTCTCAAAACTGAACTGTTCGTTTTCCCAATGCTTCACAACCTTTCATCAGACCACTTGAAGGTGATGGTACGCTAAACTTAACGTCGGTTGTGTTTAATTTCACGACGAGATTAGTGAAGATTGGTCCTCGGCTGCAACCACTAGAGATATTATAATGCGGTCAGGCGGTAGGTGGAGGGAATCAGGTTATCGTTTATGAGAAGACTCGAGATCATTAGGGAACAAATCTAAAAAAAAATATTCAACATTTAAATACTAATCGGTCCTGTTGTTACTGGATTCCTTATGAATGTACTTTAGAATAGAAACTGTGCTGATTGATGTAAAAAATATTTTTAAAGAGTGATCATAGGCTGTCAAATGCTATTTATGATATCGTGAAACATAGATTTAGTATTACCAAATTAACAAAAGTAAAGCGAGCGAGAAGCGTGGACAAAATAAGGATTGCATTTTTTCTCCCGCACGGGCTCATATCACACGATCCTACTTAAAAATAAAAGACCGTTAATCCTGAATGGTTCACTAACATTTGTGTCGTAGTGTTTTCGAACGAGCTCGGGAGAGGACCGAGAACTTTCATGCTTTAACATCATCAGTGTTTCTCCGCACAGCGCGAATAAGTCATTTTTGATTATGAAAAAGTACAGCCTGTGACATAACCTCGACGTATTTCGAACCGCCTGGTTTGGATTTATAGTATTTTTTTCAAAAATCAAAGAAAACATGAGAGGTTTGACGTTTATGGAGTGATGGGTTGTGGGTCGTGAGGGCTTGTAATCGATACGTGAAAAAATGCCTCAGGTCTGTGGTCCTTATGTTCTGAAAAACAGCTCGTACGAATAACAAAAAACGCGTAAAGGATATTTTCAGAAGCACAAAGTGTTATTACTTCACTTACAAATTGTTATATTTATGGATTGTGACGTTCAGGTTGTAGAATATAAACGAAGATGCTAAGAACAGCTCTAAGTTAGTAAATAGACGACGGAATTGGATCTCAATTTGTAGAACATCATTTTGCAAATTATTAATACTACTATTTACAATCTTAATGGTTTACGAAATCCAGTTTTGAGCGAACAGGTCTCATAATTACCAAATTTGATATTTGTTGTACTGTCATGTTCGTTTTAATTTTAAGTTCCAGTCTTTTTTACTGCGTCATATTTTATATTGATAAAGAGTTTCTGAATCCTCTTGTCATTTTCTTATATTATTATAATATACTCTAACGAGAAAAAAAGTTAACATGCTACTCCGTTGTGATTAATTTCAAGTGATAATTCTGATTTACAAAAATTTGATCATTTTTAGTGATGTGTTTGATGGCATCTCTGCGCAATAAAATAATATTGTGAGATATTAACACATATGTCATAAAATGTTTTACAAGATTCTTTGACGAATAAGATATGATAAATTATACTGTAATAAACGTCTGTTGGGGATATTGTTACAAGCAATTCATGAATACTGCGCAGTAATATTAATAGTTTCAAATAAAAAGGATGATTGACATAAAGCTTACATTAATTAATAATTCAGGAAAGCATGTATATGGCTTAATCATGTTTTCTCGCCCCCTCCGGTCCATTTTAACAATTAACCAGCACATTACAGGACTAAATATTAAATGGATCATTAACGTTCTTTACAACTGACCGCAACGTAACCAATGAGACTAATCAATTGAATAAACTGTGTATGTTACGTAGATGGAGTTTAATCGAAATTCAAAAACTACTAAATGGGTCATTAAGTTTCTCAAGCAAAAGACCAAATGGGAGCGGTCATCTAAAAATAGCCGAATCAAAAACAAATTTTTCCTCTAGACGAGGAGGGATATTTAACAGGACTTTTAAGATTTATGAGACTTTAATCATTTCTTGTTTATAGGTACTTATGCATGCACAGTTACATTTATAAACTGTTTAATTCTGTGCAAACAAATTGGACGACTCGAATTCCACAGCAGATGAAATCGACGGAAACATTATAGAGAATTATTAAGTGGAATTTAATGGTTTAATAATTAATGAAAAGTCTGCCATTCTTGATCTTTTAAAACAGATTATAAAGAAACCGTGTCTAAATTTCAAGAGAATTAAATTGTCAACAACTTAATTCTTTACTATCATCGGAGTGGGTAGGACATGAGCATTTCAAATAATTTTTGTTTCATCTATGTTGATTTTTAGAACTTTCCTTCGTGATAAACTCCACCGAGCTCCCTGAACAGAGCAGGTCATTCAATAAATCCGCTATTTTGACTACACCGTTAGTACATCGGAGATAGATGATGTATTCACCGTCGATGTTTGTGCTGTATCCTTTACAATTTAAAGGCTTAAAATATCTTATATTGCCATGGCGAAAAGTTTTAGAGATGTGACTTCTAAAGTACTAGTTTTCCATCTGCTCTCAGTCTGTCCCCACCAGATCCATTATCGATTTCCAGTTATTTTAAGGCAAATCTAACTTGTGCAGGTTATCAGAAATAACCTCTGTGATAGTGTCATATCAGATTGCTCTAGGATGTCTATGTTAGTAAAAGGTTCTTGTGATGTAACTTCTTATAAGTGCTCGCGATCTCCTCTAAAATCTCTGTTTTAAACTGGACTTTGAAAGTTTTCTTCTTACAGCATGCAAACTTGTCGTTTAATTCAGCCTTTACTTTGTATTAAGATCACGGCCAGTCGTACGTCGCACGGCCGCTCTGGGCCCAGTCAGTTGATGTTATTATAATTCGACAAGCTATCTGAAGTCTGCTACCTCGAAATTTCGCGTTATTATTTATATTCCTCGATTATGCATTCGAAGTAATTTTCAAGATCGAAAGAAAAATTCTCGTGTTTTTTAAATTTTGTCAGTTGACGGTCCGTCTAGACTTCTATAAACGAAACATTTCTAGCTTTATGTTTAAAACTAATATGCCCCTAATCATGTAAGTGCGCAAAGCAGACTTTTATCTTGTTAATCACTGAAACAGCGTTCAATATTTGCCATAGTATATCTGATTTTACATCAAAGCCTTCAAGCGTGATACATCCAGGTATGTTTCCTGTGAGGCCGTTTTATAAAGAAATTTGACGATACTTTCGAAAAGAATACGGCAGCACCTTCCTTCCTAGATTTCGTAGTATTTTAAACACTGAACACGTGATAAATTATATGATTAATGTATGAATTCAAGGCGTCTCTAAGTCATTCTCATTTCGCCATATTCAACTTTTATAGTGATGAGTCGCTAGACAGAGTCAACTCTCTAACTTTTTTTTTTATTAGTAAGAGAGACAAAATAAAGCTAAGAAGATTAGCCGAGTGCCATGTATTATTTTATAGATTACCTAATGCCTTTTAGGAACCATCGAAATAGCCCATAAGACTTCAATTATTTTAATACCGAGTGGAAAACACTGAAAAGTTAACGAGATGAGAAAATAGAATGTTGCAACAAGAATAAATAGTAAACATGATGATGCCTGTCTTTTTATCAGTGTTCAAAGGTTCCGACTATCTGGTCACCCCATAAAGTTGTTAGTTTAATGAAAACCGGCCGGCAGACGTCTTGCACTCTCCGCTTATAAACATTATACAATATGGTCTTCTAGCCTAGCTATGCAGTATCAGTTCGTTGCTATATCTATAATAAAGTTGATATTGAAATTATCTATTTACTTTTCGAGGCATTACATGAAATTTGTTTATTTAATTAATTTATGTAATCGTTAATTATTTTATATTTAAAATATTACAATTCGTTATGGAATATTGAAATAGATTAAATGTCACAAGAAACAGATGAAAAAATAATATAATTATAAGCCATTAAAAATTATTAAATGTCACTTTCTTGTACAATAATTGCACGCTTCATAATGCGAAGCATTTGAGCGCTTTAAGATCGAAATTTTTTTTTGCCTCTTGTCAACACCTATTTTTATCGCCATACTCTTGTTAATACACAAAAATGAGAAAATTCGCATACCATTGTACAGATAATTTAATAAACTTTAATACTGTCAAGAAATGATTTAAAGTAACAGAAACGAAAAAAACATGAAAATAGTTTAAAAAACTTTCCCGTCACGTTGTGTTAAACTTGAAAACTCGATAACTTGTGAAAAATCCACTAATTTAACCTTTTTCAGAGTTCCGTATCTCGAAAGGAAAAAACGAAATCCTCATAACATCACTCGCATGTCTGTCTGTCCGTCTATCACAACCAATTTTCACAGTAACTGGAAAGAAAAAACCACCAGGAAAAAGCAGTACTGGAAAGATTGAGCTGACATTGACCTGAGACGGAAATAAATGAATTTTAAATATTAGGATCACTTTTGGGGAGTAAATAAGAAAACTAAAAAAAATTACAAACTGTACCTTGTGATATCAAATGAAAGCGCTTCTTATGAGGATCTGAAATATGTATCTTTTTATAATTTAAGATAAATAATTATGAAGTTAATTAAGAAAATAGGCGTAAATTGACCATTCCACACCTTTTTTCTAAAACTACTGGGCCTAAAACATTTGAAAGAGACATAGAAAATAGTTTTTTACCTATCGATTCCAGGAAACCTTACAGAAAGTCTATAGTTTTCTTCGTTGCGGTTCGTCTTAATGTCCAGTACAAACTGACAGTCGCTGAATACGGAGTGCATAGTTAGAGCGTACTAGTTTAATTTTCTTAATTAAGATAAAAATCGGTTAAGTGTAAATGGAGCGCGTGCTAAGAATTGGCAAATGAATGAAAAGAATTCATTTTAAGTAACTAACACAATTATATATTATGTTCAAGTGCGGAACTCTCGGTGCGCAAGTCCGACTTACTTGGCTGATTTTTTTAAATAATTTCGTGTCAAGACAAAGGTGAGAGTTGGCTAACTTGATGCCGTTTAATTACAAAAAAAATAATTACGATAATAATAATATCTATATACATAAAAAGTACCATCTTTTATATATCTATATAAATAATAATATAGATTGCCATCTACAAAACATCTATGTATATACGCACTATGTATATAAACACACGTATTTTATCCGACCAAGGGGCGCATGCACGTCACGTACAGGTGACTTGTAAAAAATATATAAATTCTGCTATATCAACGGCGATCGAAAAATTAGATTATTTTTCTTTTGTTTTTAATTACTACTTTATTTATTATTTTTTCATAACTCCTGTGACTTATTTATAATAATACCGGCTAGCGGCGGGAAATTATTTTATTAATTTTAACTCTATGATGACGTTCAAACTTAGCCGCTTATTAATTAATTATATTTTTTAAACTGGATTGAGCATTAAGTTGTGAATTTTTAATTATTACATATATTTTTGTGGTACGATTGAAGTTTCATATCGATAGTGGAGGACTATAGTACTCCCGTTTTTCTCTAACGGTAATTTAAGCCGATTATAGACATAATCGGCTTAAGTAATCAAGACTGATTACTTTTAAAATTATTTAAAAACATAAAATACCTATTTTTTATTTCAAGTAAATGAATTTATAAAATCGCTAATAAACAATGAAAATATTAAACTAAATAGAAAATAATTGGTCCCTGGATGAAGCTCATTGTTAAATAAAATATATCTGTTACGTAGAATAAAACAAAATAAAACTAATAAGTGCGATTAACGCATGAGAACAATTTTGAAAAATCACTATACTCAATTTCAGTACGTTTATACATTTTTTGGTCGATTAGTTCTGAATAAGTTATTGAGTATGCTTAAATCACTCCACTTCTGATTATGGTCGGGAGCTTCTAACATTTACTATCATCTTCTACCTTCTGTTTTCGTCATCAATGCGATATCCACATCGGAGACCGACCAATTATGTATTCTCTGAGGAATGGAGCGAGTGATTTGATTTAAGAGACAGACTCATTGATCAATTCGCTTCTAGTGTCAGAATTCGAACCCGATACTTTTTGATTCAAACGCAAAGTCTCTCGACTACTGCTCGTCTCTGAGGCAATACAGAAGTAATACTTTCACTAAAGGAAAGTTTAACGTAATGGTACCAAACAGACTACTTAACGTTTCAAACAACTGTTGTCTTGAAGTGCTTAAAAGCAAACGACAAGAAAAAAAAGTTATAATAAACGGGAAGCCACGACTAGTATTGATATTAAATAGAGAATTAAAAGACTTCTTTAATGAGGATAATGCGGTTATTATAAATTTCATTTTCATAAAAAATGTTAAATACATACTGCCTTTATGTAAGAAAAAGGTATAACATAAGCGTGGAAAAAGAAGCATTAATTGTCAACAGAAGTCACATTGCGGTAACTTCTGCCTAGTTTTCAGCTTAACGAATCACGACACTTCTTACAACTACGAGCTTCTTGTAAAAGCTCGATGGAGTCAAACGCTACGGAGGATTTCTGTTCGTTTGCGACGTTAATCGCAATCGCTCGAGCACGATTAAGTCATCAAACAGGCGTTCGTGATTTATGTTAATGTATCTTGTAATTTGACGCTATGAATTAAGTACTTATGACAGCTCTGAATTTTGAAAGGCAAACGACACCACCGACCGAAGCTTGTTCGCAGAGTTATAGAATATGTACTAGATTTGCATTTTCCTTGGACATATGGACAAATCATAGTGGGGAGATTTTTTGATTTTGCCGTTAAAAAGTATTGCCAAAAAGTTATGCCGAAATTAAATAACAAAAAATCATTTGTATACTATTTTTTAATTACAAATAAATACTATCAAGTGCTAATCTCGATGTAAAGAAAGGTTTCATAGCGAAAGCGTTTTAAGAGCAAACCAAATTGATCCGGCGTCAAATCGGTCACGCGAGCGTTTTAACGATATTAAAGATTATCACTTTCCAACAACAGATATTTAATTCTTTGATCTTCATTTTGGATAATCGATTAGGTATAATTTGTTTTACTTAAATAATTTTAGAGCAGTTTGTATCTAATGTAATGTTTATTTTTCAACCCACATACTATGAAAAAGTAAAACCTTATTAACTTTTTGATTGCTTAAAATAATGTTAGTGTTACATTTTACACCCCACGATCTAAAATATCTCTCGTTCACTTCTATACTTTCTAATTGTACTTCTTGCTTATTTTTTTTAAGCAAGAAGTATAATTTGATTAGATTAAACTACTAAAAATGGTAGTGTTAAAGACTAACTCTGATTTTTCAGAAATACACTTTTTCTTTTTATCTTGATTGTTAACTTGATTTAAATGGGTCATATGTGCGTGGTAAACATTTGCAACGTTTACGTAGTGAAGTCAGGAAACCGTTTGCAGACTGACAGTTCACAGTCTGTTATAGTCGCGACATGGACTGCGCTACTACGGTGGAGTACGTACAAGTGTGCCGATCGCTTCGGCGACCAACGGAACTTAAAGTTGCGTCTAAGTTACGCGGCGATAACAGCCTCCGCGACTCAGATAACTCCACATCCGAGCGGACCCACCTTCCGACACCGCGGCGATCCGAATAAGCACAACACTATTGCATTTGTTTATGTTCTAACTCGACACGCGCGACCGTTAGCCAACCAAAGGCACCGAAACAGAAACGCACACGGACGGAAACGTAAGAACACACGCGGACAAGTTTTTCACCGTAACCGAAGCGGGAAATCGGTTAAAAGTTATTTCGGCGTTCCGCGGCGCGGGCCGACGCGACACCACTCGACGGCTAAGGCGGCACTGGCGTTCGCGGCGAAGCTTTTCTCCCTCTCCTCGTGCCGCGGCCGTCCCCTCCCTCGCGCCCCCCGAGAACAGGTTGTGAGGCCCGCATACCTCCCGAGCGCCAATTTCGAAGGCACCACCGCGCGCCGGCATCGGGAGTCGGGATTATGCGTGGATCGCAAAAACTATACGTTAAACTTTGGATGAGGCATAGTTTTAAAAGGCTATTGAGCTTTTTTGAAACTAAACGCTCTCACGGGATAATTGTATAGCGATATAACTTAGAAATGACTAGGAAATCGGCCAAGTCTATTTTAGACTCGTGTATCTAAGGTCCCATACCATCATACATTATGTTCATGTCATTATTACCTTACCATAATAAAATGTTTTGTATGATGAGTGTAAAATGCAAATGTATGTAAGTAATATGTAAGAATAACAAACAGAAGAATAATAAGTAATAAGTAAGTATGTTAATATGAAAAATGAGTAAAAAAAGTATTTGAATATGTTTTTTCACTCTTAGATCACTAGCGTATCGAGCTCGTGTTAAGGAACACGATGTCGATACACAAGTGTCGTTTTTAAAGTGAAACTTTTATTACATCGTCTCAAACTTTTTCGTCTGCGCTTGCATGTCGCATTACAGTCGGCCGCAGAGTAGGGGTAAAGTGAAAGGCACTCCCTTCCACTGCTCGTCAGAGCAGTCGAGGCCAATATGGCGGCGCCTATAGTTCGTATCAGCTGACCGTGTAGTATATAGACTATAGAGTATTCAATAGGGATGGGCGAAGTTATGTGGACGGGCGAAGTTACCTATACTACGTTGAAAATAAGCGAGTATTGTGTTCAGTACAGTGTAATAAATAGTACCAATATGTATAGTACCGATACTCCCTTTAGGTGGCGCTGTCAGGATTCATATACATATTATACATCTTTAATGCTATAGTATTAGTAATTTTGCGCTCACAGCGAATACATTCCATAGTACAGATTATTTACAAATTATTACTCATTTGCGCTAGTGCTCCACGTTATTTTGTTTGGTGTTATTAGTGTTTAATGTGAATAGTGTTATTTATTTGCTTTTGGTGAGCAACGACACACCTGGTGAGTTCGAAAAACTGATCATCGAGAAATAAGTGAAGAATAGTGCAAAAATGAATGACGATGAATTAATTTCACGCCGTAAAAAAACAGAACGCTGACAGAGTACGTGCTTATAGAAAAAGGAAAAAAGATCTTGGTGCCATGCCGAGTACTAGCACCGTTCAAAGTGGTGAGCCTGTATCTGAAAATGTGGTTACAGAAAAACTTTTACATCAAAAGCAACTAAACGCGGAACGATGCCGTAGATATCGTCAAAAATGCAAGCGTTAATGTTTGTATAGCACCTAAATAATTGTTAAGAATTATGTAAAAGTATCCTAAAACACATAGTTGAATAAAAATATTACTTGGAAAACTAATCTACTTTTATCATTTCCCATTATCATCCCAATTTTCCAAAAATAAAATTAAAATTGATGATGCGATTTCAATACCCTTAATGAAATATTATTCTAAAAATTATTAGTTTAATGTCTAGGATATGAAAATAAGTTTCACTTTTACCGTGGTTTCATAAAACCACACATAGTTTTTTTTATTAGGTCTATTTTGTATTAGGTACTTAATGTTGTATTTTCTTTGTTCTACAATTACGCCAAATTTGACGCTTGTACTAGTGTTTATAACACAGTTCTTAGAAAAAGAGTACAAACAAAAAAACAATAAACCATTTCATGTATGAGAATCCTCCCTTGCCTTTTTAATTTTAATTTTATTTTTATTATTTATTATGAAGTCTGCGTTAATACTACAAACTCCAAATAAATTACTGGCTGTCTATTACAGCTCAAACGAAATAGTTGTTTAAAGGTAGGATAAACAGGCATATGGTTTAACGTATAGACGGCGCTGTCTTAGTAACAGGAGCCCATTAACACCCCCTTGGTATTACCATAACCCTTAAACCGCTTGTGCTTATGAGCTTATGAGGGTTTCATTCAAATCATAAGATACCCGGTTCGATCTGGCCTCAGGAGAGCCGACCAAAGAATGGAACTTAAGTAAAATTAAACCATTTTCTCTCTCTCTCTCTCTCTCTCAGAAAGCACCTTAAACCGTTAGCTTAGGATTTTTAACTGCGATGAAGGCGACGGTCATTGGCGACCCCGACACGCACTAGCCGGCGCGGGAGGATCAAAGCCAAGTCCCTCAAGCAAAAATGCAATCATCGTGTTTAGCTTTTATTTTTATTCTTTTTATATGTGTAACTTTTATCTTTCAATAAATCTACACTTACATCTTATTTATTAGTGAATCAAAACATGCCTAATGTATTCAATGTATGTATTGACTCTGAATATTTTTCAATTCTCAAACGAATTTAATTACTATAAAAAAATTACAAAAATTTATTTTCAAGCATTAATCATTTATACTGGACAATGAGGTAGATGTACAATGTACGTAAACAACAATAAACGGTATTTTGATCATTAAATCGAAAAATGCGTGGAAATATATGCAATTGTATACAGTAGTGCGTAAGTTGAAAATAACACAAAAAGAAACATAGGCGTCGGTACTCTTCTATAGGACTGATTAACAGCAGATTAGCTCGTTTGATCAGTTAAAGATTGCTGATCGTCACTGTCTTAATTAATTTTGTGAAGTCATTTTATTTCATTTCTTTCAAAAACCTAACTGAACAAACATATTTACGTTTCTTGTTGATTATATATTCATATATATTTGGAAACATCATTCATGATGTTAAATGCTAAATTGAGACCTTTTTAAAATATACCGCATCAAAAATTTTTGTACATTGATGTATTCCCGAATAGTTTTACAGGATTGAAGTTGTCAACGCCGACGGCGGGGGTTTTTTGTTAAGTTTTTTGGGAAACGCAGCAAGTGCATCGCCAGCACAATTATTTTAGTTTTAAATATAATGTTACTTACATAATAAATCAATCATCTCCCAAGGACGTCACACACATTCATTAACTTCGTAGTGCAGATATTTACACACGATCTGAAAGTACGCACTACTAGGCATCAAATTACACCTGTGGCTTGCGCACCTACTGAAATGACCTGTCCCTCTCTTCTCTCTTTTTTTCGTGTTGTTTAATGAATCGATTCTCCTTTATAAAAATATTTTAAATTAATTAAATTAAAGGTCAGTTTTCAAACAATTCATATTTAGTTAGATCTGTGATTTTTTAATAGCATTTACGAGGGGCAAAGGATCATGCGAGCCACCAGAGAATAGATGGTCACCGCCGCCCATGAACATTCGCAATACCAGAGGAACGTTAGCGGACTCTTGGGTAGGAATAGGATATTCTATTTTGTGAGGTGTTAACTCGTGAAAATCCATAATCAGACGCTAACCTGCAATATGCAATCCACCGCTGGCCTTTGAAACTGTTCTTCCACAGCGAATCCCCCTTCAACGAATTGAATATTGATTCGAGAGGATTGACAAGTATCGAACACCTAAGCTAGTGTTACTTTTTATCTTATATATTTTTACATACGTTTTATGCCAACTAAGCATATCCTCAATAAAATACAGACAGTCTCGTCCGTCGGAGCATCAGGAGTTTTAAAACAACCAACAGATACGCTCCCAAATAATTTTCCGATTTTTTGAATAATCTTATTACATTTATAGTCTTCGAAAAACACTGGGTCGTAGTCGACTGATGCCTGATTAATCGTGTCAAAAACAAAGAAAATATTTGTTCACAATTTGAAATTTTTAGTATGCTATTTTATGAAATTGTAAGGGAGATTAATTCTTCAGACAAATTATAATCTTTTACTCACTACTATAATATGACATATAAAAATTAGTATGATAAATGCATAATATTATCGATATTTAGGATATTTTGAACCGACTTCAATGAAATGGAAGAGGTTCTCCATTTTTCGAAATATACATATTATATTACGATGGACCTCTTCCTTATATATATATATATATATATATATATATATATATATATATATATGTGTGTGTGTGTGTGTGTGTGTGTGTGTGTGTGTGTGTGTGTGTGTGTGTGTGTGTATTCGACAATCTTTGTTAAATGGACTGATTTCAATCATTCTTTTTGCATTAGGTTACATAGTTACATGGTGATCCCATTTTAATTTCACTGGAATTGAACCTTGGACGTATATACACCTGGAAACTCCCCAAAATCAAATAAGATATCTATAACGATAGAAGTATTGCTAAGTTTTTGACGGTCCCAAAACGAAATGGTGACCTAATTTAGATCCAGACGAGCCGAACTGGACTGAACATAGAGCATGAAGGCTTACAACTGATTTCCATAACAAAAAACAGCATGAATGTGCGGACTGAATTAAAATGAATCGTATCGTCATAAGGCATGCAACCAGAAGACGACGAAGCCATCAGGGTTTCCTCCTACGATGATACTCTTTAACAGTGAACAGCCTAGGCTTGAACTTTAAATACGAACTGTTATGACGATGGATGATTCCTTATACACCACAGAACAATGCGACAGTAAAAGTTTCCATCTACGGTCGCACTCTTCAACGGTGAACAGTATAAACTTGAAATTTTGCATGCAGACTGCTCTGACGATGGATAGTGTCCTTGTACACCAGATTATGATGCAGCTGTGAGGGTTCCTTCTTAGAATTGATTTTTCATCTTTAAACAATATAGACTTGAAATTGGTTATAAAATTCTCTCCTCTCTCGTACACCAGACGACGATGAAGCTATAAAAGTTTCGTCCTGTGCTGGAAGGCTTCAATGGTGAATAAGGTAGACGACTTGAAATCTTTGATACAGGATGTTCTAGAGATGAATCGTGTTCTCGAACACCAGAAGACGATGCAGCCATGAGGGTTTTCTTCTACGGTAAAATGGTCAACGGGGAAAAGCCATAAACTTAAAACTTTATGTACGGGTTGTTCTAAGGATGGACCGATGGTCCATCCTTCTACTTAGACGGTTTACCAGAACATCTTCTGGTAGATGTCTACCAAACATCTACCAGAAGATGTTCTGATAGATCACAGAACGATACAGCAGTAACGTATAGGTCCTACGATGGAACTCTTTAATGGTAAACAGCATGGATTTGAAACTTTGCCTACGGGCTGTTTCTCTGAAACTCTGTACTCTCTTTTTTAAATAAAAATTATTTGAATATATTTTTTATTTAAAAAAGAGAGATAAATTAACTAAATAGTATAATATTATTTATTTACAGCCCATTAAGCAAGCTATACTCTAAGTGTGTTCCACGGAACCCTAGGGTTCCGCGCACTCCCTCTGATAAAAGCCGCCTCTGAATTAGACGCTATAGTTGTGAACAAGCAACTTTCGGCTCTAATTTCAAAACATAAAATCGAGGTTGTTTACAACACATTTTTGTACTTCTATTTTTATTTCCGCTTTTTGTTTATCAAAGACGCCAACTCGAGTATTTTTGAGAATGTTCGAGATCGAGTCTAGGACTAAGCATAAAAGCGGCGATCGCGCGTCGCGTCTCGTCAGTCAGTTGACGATTAGCGTTCGGAGCGATAAGTTCCTACCTACCTACTTACAAGCTGGCTAGCGAATTGCGGAGTTTAAACGTGATATGAAACTAGTGTTTATTGTTGTATTTTGTATTCAGTTGTATTCAGATTGTATCAGTTTTGTACATTTCTTCTTTGGATTAAACTTAGTCTCTTATACGCAGTAACGATTGTGCATTATTTTGACCCCACCATCCTGACGTGTAACATTACTTATTAATAAAGAAGAATGGAACGTTGGCTTAAAGGCGTTAAACGTGTTGCAACATCTTCTAATGACGCTGAATGTTCAAAAGCAGTGCACGCGGAGAATACAGCAATTACCGATCCAGACGATGATGCTACGACGTCAAGCTCCATGGTTTCAAAGACGAAAAAAAGGAAGTATGATGAATTATATATCAGTTTCGGATTTGTTGATTCCAACGGCTCACATCTCTGCATGCTATGTATTAAACTGCTTCCTAATAGTTCCATGGCACCTGACAAATTACGCCGACATTTAGAAACTGTATACCTTGAGTCTAAAGACAAGAATAAAGTATTTTTTGTTCGTAAAAAAGAACAGTTATTGGAAAGTCAAAAAAATATGATGAATGTAACACAAACCATCAATGTAAAGGCCGCAGCGATCGCATCGCACAAGCAGGTGAAGCGCACACTATCGCTGAGAATTTAATAAAGCTATTTGTGTTAGACATAACAAAATGTATGCTCGATGAAAAATCTGCAAAGCATATTTCTACTGTGCCTCTATCAAACGATACTGTTTCACGGCGAATGCATGATCTGGCAAGCTACGTCAAACAAGAACTAGTTACACGTCTACAAAAAACACGATTCGCCTTGCAAATGGATGAGTCAACTGATGTCACTGGTCTGACTATCTTGCTGGTTATCGTGAGATATCCATATGAAAGTTCTTTTGAAGAAGACATGCTTATGTGTTCACCGCTGCCCACAAACACTACCGGGGAAGAAATTTTGAATAGAATGAACATATATTTTGAAGAAAATAATCTCAGTTGGAACGATTGCATCAACATTTGTACAGATGGGGTCAAGGCGATGACAAGTAAAACAGCCGGAGCAGTGTCACGATTAAAAAATAAAGCGCCTAATTGTAGTTCCAGCCATTGTATTCTGCATAGACAAGCACTTGCGATGAAGCAAATGCCGTCAAATCTAAAATTAGTTATGGATGAAGCGGTAAAAGAAGATTATGGCAGCAAACATAAAACACTGCTGTTCCATACAGAATTGCGATGGCTATCTCGGGGTAAAACTTTAACAAGGTTATTTGAACTTAGAGCCGAGTTACAAATGTTTCTTTCAGCAGATACTTCTTTTAATTTGAAAGACCGTTTGTATGATAGAACTTGGTTGTCCCGATTGTCTTTTATGGCGTATATCTTTCAAAAACTGAACGCATTGAATTTATCATTGCAAGGTAAACAGACAATAGTGTTCCAGGCCTATAACAAAATAACTGCCTTCAAAAGAAAATTAGATTTTTGGATTATTTGGGTTGGTAAGAGAGAAATAGAAAGCTTTACGTCACTCAGTGAGTTTGTTAGCGAAAACGACTCAGAAATGTTTCAAGATGATGTGTTTGAAGAATTTGTCCAATATCTCACTTCGATGCGCGCATCTTTGAAAAGTATTTTCCCGAAGAACAGAATACAAAAATGAAACTTAATTCATGGATTCATAATCCGTTTTTACCCAACTTGCAAAAGCCCGAAAGTATGTGAAATTAGATATATGAATCTTTTTTAGAAATGTCATCAGACACAAGTACGGAGTCACTGTTCAAAACGACGTCTCTCAATGATTTTTGGTGCAGAATCCGTGATGAATATCCAATGCTTGGCAAAATAGCTCTGAATATTCTTCTCCCGTTCCCAACAACATATCTGTGCGAAACACGATTCTCAACTTATGCAGCCACGAAAACAAAATATCCCAATAGACTGGACGCCCAACCTGATATGAGACTGCAACTGTCTTCTATCAAACTTGGTATCAACCAATTGATGAAAAATAAAAAACAGTTTCATACCTCCCATTAGTTAGATTTTTTCTTATCTTATTTGACCAGAAAACAGTTTCGACCCATTTGAAAAAAGCTGGATATATAAAATAGCTCGATACTTGAGTCCCACACGAGTTCCCTGAAAGAAATATAATGAATCGTGTACTCATTTGCTCAATAGTCGACACGCCTACATGTTTTTCTAGTTATAGGCGACTAAAATGCTTATAACTATTCAGTGCGAGAAACCCGTCCCGAAAAGAGTAACTATGCCAAAGTTCAAGTTAATCGGATCTATAGTTTCGGAGATCTCATGATTCAGTCAGTCAGTCAGTCAGTGATGTTTCGTTTAAATATGGGGTCAAGTGCCAGGGTTAAGATTCTAATTTATTTCGTCTTACTTCTAAAAGGTACAAGAGGTTCTAAGATGTAAATCGCGCAAATAGCTCCCACCTTTTGCACGAAAATTATATGAATATCCGCTCTTGGTCCTAGAGCAGGATACCATATGACATCAGATTATGGAAACAGCCTAAATGAACCAATGAAGGGGTTTCGATGAATTGATATTGTTTTAGGTTTTCAACTGCATAGGCAACAGAGCTAATCCTTCCCGCCGACTTACTGACACGAGGACCCCATTCAAGATTGTCATCTGAGTAGTGCTTAAGAATAGAATAGTGTTAGGTATATACAAATTTAATTTCTTCGTTTCGGGACTGAAACAGTCCTGGCCATATCTTACCTTTGGGAGTGAGAATTTTATACATTTAGTTTAAGTAAAAATAAAATAAGCCTTTATTGCTGAGTTTACAACAGTTATTAATTAAACAGTTATTAACACCTCATACAATACAATCCTTTTCCCATCTCTGGGGTACTATTCTGATATTGTTTTTGTCCATTTCCCTCTCTTTAATCATATGTCCTGCCCATTGCCATTTTAATGTTTTACATATTTTGCCCGCATCTTTCAATTTAGTTTTTTTTTTTTTAATTTTCTAATCTTACCCTATCTCGTCTTTTTACCCCAATCACATTTCTCTCTATTCCATTTTGCACACATTTATTTTCCTTATTAGTTTTTTCGTTAATGCCCATGTTTGGCATCCACATGTTAAACATGACAAGATGCACATGTTGTAAACTTTTCTTTTCTCTTTCATTGGCGTGTCTTGGTTTTTCATGATTTCGCTTAGAGACCAATATCTTTTCCAAGTACTGCCTATCCTTCTATCGATTTCTTTATGCATAGTATCACTTGGCGCTATTAACTGTCCGAGGTATAAGTATTCTTCTACATAATCTATTTCCTGTATGTTAACTCTGATGTTATAAGTTTGTGAAACGTTAGTCATAATTTTTGTTTTATTTGTGTTCATTGAAAGTCCTGCCTTCGAGCTTTCGTCTGATAATTGTTGTAACATTTGCTCTAGCCTTTTTGGGCACTCATAAAATAGAATCAGGTCATCTGCAAAACACAGATGGTTTAAAGTTTCACCGTTTATATTGAGTCCATTTTTGTCCCAATCCAGATTTGTAAAACAATCTCCAAGGTTGCCGAGAACAGTTTGGGTGAAACGGGATCACCTTGCCGGACCCCTCTCTCAATAGGAAACTCCTCTCCTGTTGTTTCCAGTTTGATTTGTGCTTTGCTGTTTGAATAGATATTTTTAAATATATGTATATACTTTCTTTGTATTCCCTGCATATGTAGTGTTTCCCAGATAGAATCATGTTCCAATGAGTCAAAAGCTTTATTATAATCAACAAATCGAAGATAATAGATTTTATCGTATTCTTTATATTTTCGTAGAACTTGATTTAGTACATGTATATAATCTACGGTTGAATATTTGCTTCGGAAGCCAAAGTGTTCTTTTGATTGATTGAAGTCATGTATTGGTGTGATTCGAGACAGAATTATTAAAAAAAAAACTTTATAAACATTGGACATCAGACTGATTGGTCTATAATTACCTATTTCACCTTTATCTCTTTTTTTTTGTGTAGCAGTATTATTGTTGATGTGGTCCAATCGGCCGGGATACTTTCAGTCTCTATGATGTCATTGAATAAGTCCGTTATATGGGAGCAGTCAACAGTGCAGTTGCTAATAGTATTTCGTTGGTTATCTGATCGGTTCCAGGTTCCAGTTTAAGTAATAACTTCATTATTGATATAACAAATTTGATATATAATTTAAGCTAATTTACTTGAATCAACATCATAAAATATAATCTATGTAATTTTTTTAAATCATAGAAAACAATTAATAAAATAGATACACAAGCAGGTACACTTACTACTTATTTGCGTTTTGAACACTAAACTTTTACACTTATAATTGAATCATTAGCAAATTCGTTTTAAAGATTTTATCAATTTCATTGTTTGTACTGACTTTTGGTGCTATATCAGTCTCAATAGTTTTAACGATATCCATGTTGAACGACAATTCCAAACTAGTAGGTAGTTTGTGAATAGAATATTCGACCGAAAGCATAGTGATAATTCAAACAGGTATATCGGAAAGATTTAAATAGAAAAACGTTTCTATTTGAAAAGTAACATAGTTACTAAAATATTTAAAGTTACATAGTTGATCACATTTTGCGCTAGTATAAGAGACTACAATTATGATTTTGTCTTCATAAGAGTAAAAATAGAATTCTTTAAAATTAAGGATTTTGATTTTCAAATTATTTATTAAGTTTTTTTTTCAAATTGCGTAGCTCGCATTGAGCACCAACACCGCCAAGCGTGCACGAGAGCAAGTCTTTTGTCAGTTGCTCGTCTCCCGAAGCTAGCGCAGACGATATTGGCATTATGAAAGAATTATGTAAAGTTTTTATGTTTAAAGTAGATTTATATAAAAGAAAAAAATATTCGCCTGGACTTTTACAGGACAGTAGATGAAGGTAATGTACAAGCCGCAGAAGCCTTCGTTCTCATATGTGCATTTTCGTTTTGACCCGGAATACTACATCATTTTTTTTTATTTAAAGTCTATAAAATGACACACCTCGATGATGAGGATTAACGAGACTTCTTTGTTCATAAAATCTACGAAATAATTTAAATTCACTCTTTATGCCTAGACTGCCATTTTTCGTAAAAGAAAAAGATTATCTAAACTAGTTTTTATGAAAACTTCCTTTGATTTGACGGTTGCGGAGGATAGAACCGCAATATAAAAATAACATTAAAAATGTTTGTTATTTTGCCAAAACACAAATCACTACAGGAGTGAAATTTGAGATTTCTTATTCTTCATAATTTCGCCTAAATCTAGTATAAGTGATCTTGACGGCTTAAAGTCTGCGTTAAAGACAGCAGAGTATCTGTAGGTCCGAACGTCATACGGAGACTGCGTCAACTTGTAGAGAAGCTTTCCTTTAGTTGTCACGACAACGAAGAAAGTTTTTCATTCACCTGTAAATGTAGAAAAGAAAACCGGCCACGAGGATGTCGGACACCATGTGGAGTTCCGAAGCCGTTATAACAAGGAAATGCACAATGAATGAAGTACTTAACCACATAGTTATGCCTTTTTGCATGTTTCATGTTTACCGTCCAGAAAGATCCTTATATCTTTCTGTGCGGTAAACATGAAAGAAACTTCAGTCGCTTATAACTAGAGAAACAACTATTACTCTTAAACTAGTGTAAACTCAAAGGCACCAGCAAAAGAAGGTATATACTATCTTCATGGCACTTATGTCTGTTTGTTGAGAAGCGCAGTTTTTGACAATAACTCAAAAGCAGTATATCCGATTAAGTTTAAAATAATTTTCGTTGAAAGTATTTATTAAGCGTTACCTGTCATTTTTTTTTCATATTTTTTGGACTTATGATATAAAAAAAGGGGGGGAGACGCAAGTTATGCTATTTTCGATTATTTAAAAAAATATTTACTTAATCAAAAAAATTGCTTAGAAACCTTAAAGCGTTTTTAAAAGAACTATAGAAATATATGCCATATGTTAATGTTTTCTAAAAAACCTTTTCTTCAGCATCTGTTACATGTATGAACAATGAGAGTCCGTTCAACAAATATTTATTTTTGTCATTTAACTAAGTAGTATAAAAAACATCATACTTCAAATTTCATCAATATACGTCTTTTTTTTTTGGTTTTGAGTAAAATTCCTCTGACATACGGATGGACAGACATGACGAAACTATAAGGGTTCCGTTTTTGCCATCTTAGCTCGGAACCTTAAAACCATTGTTAATAGAAAGTCAGGCACATCTATTGAAAAAGTTAAGTGGCTGAAATTTAGAGATATCTGCAAAAAAAAAACAGAACAGAAGTGATATAAAAGTGGATTTTGATATTCGAGCAGAGAAATTGATTTGGGTAAAAGATCACTGATAAAAGATGAGGAGAGCTAAAACTGAAAGTAATTTTAAATATCGTGAAAATGAACTGAACTGTAGCTAAATAAGAACTGTTTTTCTGAGCTTGAACTCAAGGAGTTTCAGACTTTCTATAATTTTATTGTTGAAGATTCCTTACAGTTCCACAAAAACTTAATGAAAAAGCTCAAAAATTTTGAATAGTGTAGAAAGATACACTAAACCAAACTTTATCCCCAAACAAAAGTAATGACGAATGTACAGAATATACAAGTATATTATTCCAAGATTTATTTACTGAAAATTTCCAGCTACTATGATATAAAATAATTGTATTATAAATTCAAAAAATCCTTTGAATATTTCATTACTTTTTTGTTATTCTAAATTCAAAAATAATAAAATAAACACCAACAACTATAACCATGTTTTAGGTATGTACACAGATATACAGCATACCATACTCTCGTTTCACCATCCTTGATAATCTCTTTTCCAATGATGCCTTAGATTTCATTTTATACAAATAATAAGAGGATGCAGATACAGGATATAGATGATAAGATATAGGATTCTGAGTATGTCAAACAATGAAATTATTTACACCACCTTGGAAAAAAATTCTATGCATTAAAATGTGTACAGTAAACAGAATTCATTATAAATGACTTTTTTGATATGGAAACCCAAACACCTGAGAAATTTTGAAATATCATACTCTGCAAGTGTAGATATAATTGCTTGTATATCAACCTTAGACTGTACAAACATTGATTGACTATGTGTGATGCTAGTATTTAGCAGCAGCTAGTGCACGTTTTACTACTACGGTTATAAATACATGAAATCTGAAGGTTTTCTTAGTATTCAAAAATAATTATACATATAATGAGTTCAATGAAAATATTATCCATATTATGTTACATACTAATTCACGTAGACGGCTGTGTCCATGATACAGTCAAGCTCCGTTTTTTTTTGTGTTCCAAAAATTCTTGATTCACTTGTTTCTAGTGCATTCTGCTACACTGTCTCTTACACCAGCTCTAAGCTCTTCCTGCTTCGCAGTCTGTTTAAAAGTATTTGAAAACAAAATTCATGTCAATGCTTCAGAAAGCATTGATTCCAGACAAGATTCTAATTCATATTCTCGAAACTGTTTACACACTCAGACATATTTGAAATAGAATAGCTTCATTACCTAAACATACTCAGTCACTGATTAAAAATGGAAATATCGATAACGATATCGTATTCGTTCCTATGAGGTTGTCCATTCATAATGTGATGTTTTATATCTATGTTATATTGCTAGGTACCTTAAAATGTCTTATTTTTCAAACCTTAAAACGTTATTTGTTTTTGTGGATCTAACTTAATTTGTCATAACAAACTTATATAACAAATGAAAACATTTAAATTTGTTACGCTAATCTGATTTAACTTTTATATTACACTTGACATATACTGAAAGCCTAACAATAGCACTTAAATTTAATGTAAATTATTCTTTAAAGAAAATTTAAAAAAGCTTTACCCATATGCTTTACAAATATATTAATTAAATGAATTTACTCTAATAATTTATATGAGAAAATAAATTGTTACATTATATTTCCATCATTTCTTTAGGATAAATAAGTTATTATTGGGCATTTTGTAAGTGATTTTGGCATCTAGTTTACCTTTGCGCGGTATTTAAATTAGGTAGATTGAATAAAGACTTCATTACAAAGTTTGTTTATAAATCTTCCAAATTTTATCTTATAACTATTATTTTAATAGATCTTAGTTAGTAGATAAACTAAATAAATAATTTTAGTAGACGAATACATTGTTTTCATTTTCAAAGACTGTTTTATAGTGATAGATACTGTATTCAATAATAGATTATTATTGATACAAAAAAAAAATGATCTAATAAGATTAATGTTTTATGAATATACCAAATTTTTTGTTTATCTAAAATTGGATACAAATGTTATAACAAAACTATAATCAATCAATATTTGTGTAGAAAAAACTAATGGACCAATATATGATTTTTGCTTGAATGTTATATATTTTGGTTACATGAAAAAACTATTTCGTACACAGATTAGTCATAGACATCAGTGATATAATGATTAAATTAATTTTTCACACACTTACTATGGGGTTTTTCATTGTATCAAGTCATTTTATTTTAATATGTTGTTAAATACAATCTAAAGCTAAAAATTAAAGTTAAATGGTATGTTCGGCCAATAGCTTGGTTTATATTTATTACAGTTCAACATAAACTCAGAATGTAACGATGTCTCTAGTGCAACTATCTGCTGCCAATGTTCCCCATACAGTTTTTTATGTTCGTCGTAATCTTCTTCTTCCTTAATAGGAGGCGCTTCCATTCGTTTTGTGATATCGGATATTGTTTCAATTCCACATTCCTGCTTGAGTCTTTCCCTTTCAAGTCGTGCATCTTCTCTATACTTCGCATTAGCTTTAACAAACGCAATATATTCTTCACTAAGTTCTAAACCATCGCAGTCTTGGTTTTCATCGGCATCTTGATCGGAATCATCTTCATCTTCAGAACTGCTGTTAATATTCGAGGTTAAGTTATGCGAGGTGGAAGTTCCAACCATGTGATGCGATCTTATGATGTCATGTAGAAGATTGTTTTCGTATTCCAAAGCTTTTGCTTTAGCCTTCCAGTACGCGATTTCATGCTTAAAACGCCAAGTTGCGACTTCCGTATATGTTTCTGCCCAGGATGCCATCGTTTCTCTGTTCAGCGACCAATTTTTCAGTACAAAATCACTTTTGGCTGCGTTATGTTTGAGTTTATTATTTTTCTTCCTTTTATTTTTTTTTCTAGAATTAACAGCACTCGCTTGATGTCTATGTTTATGCAATTTCCTTTTATTGATGTCCATCTGTCCACAGTGCATATAAAGCCAAAATTAAATGTCAAAACAACACTATTGTCAAAAATAATCATCAAAATGTCAGCTTCTACAAAACCGTTGCAAAGATTAAGTTTTCTACGAATGCCCAAGATGGGCCAAGAGTTGGCGAAACTATTATTAAAAATCCTAAAAGTAGCACAGTAGAACATAATAACATTTACAATTTAGATAATACGCTCTTACAATTTTCACTGTTCATCAATTTTTTTATGAAAGTACAAGTGCTAATAAAATATAAAGAAATTTAAGAAAAAAAAATTGTCGGATGCGGAACGTCGTTTGTGTATATATAGGAGGGGTGAGAGGCTTATAAATCTCCTGTTGTGATTAGTCGTCTAGTCGAGTGTGTGTATTTGTATCTAACACCTGTATAAATAAACTTTGAAATTTTATTTATAAGAGAAAAAGAAACGAGATGATGGAAATACTGATAGAAAGAAGAGAAAAAGAGAAACAGGGTTAATGGGTGTACAACAAAGTAGAAGAAACGAGATACAACGAAAGATTTAAACAAGTTAAGGTTGCAGGGAAACCAAGATACTTAAAGGGGGAAGAGGAAAAGAGGCAGCCAAAAATGATTGCAAGATTAAGATGTGAAATATGGAAGAGAAAAATAAATATTGAGAGGAGTTGCAGTTGCAGAACTGCAGTTGCTTATTTTCACTCATTCCGTAATTTTTTTAATGTGGCAGGTCACGATTTTCACAATATATTCAGTCAAATATCAGTTCTTGATTACTGTAAAATAAATCTATAATACAATTTGAAAGTCAGATTCATATAATATTTTGTTTTATGCAGCTATATGATTTTATTTTCCATTTTAAATAAGAAGAGAAATATTAAATTTTACTTTATATCAGCTTATAGATAATATTATTCACATAATAGTAAAAGACGAAACACTTGACCTGATAATATACATTGCTTATATTTTGAAGTCTGATGAGTAGATTGTTGAACTGGAAGACAAAGTGGACAATTTATTTAATTATACATCTTTCTGTCTGAATTTCAAATAAATTAAAGCCCGGAAACAGTAAGAGAACATAATAAGCCTTCAGTCGGTCATCTCTTCTATTATTAGGGAAGTTATAACTTGTCTTAAGGTGCTGTTGAGTTTATTATCCATAAATTCTTCACTAAATTGCAATGAAGATTAAAAGAGTGACGAAGAGAGTAGCGTTTCTTATATTCAGATTGGCTTAATAATATTTGTTCAAAATCATGTACGAGAATATTTTAAAACCCAAAAGCACTTCACAACTCCATTATACAGTAGCAAAGAAGGACTTAAACACAAAAATAAGAATACAATATTGATATGAGCCAAAAAAACGGGTCTAGTTTAGCCACAATGGTACAATGATAAACATGATAGACTTCGATATGATGACTAAGCGGCAAATATCATTAACAAGGTAAAAATCTCCCATGGTAGCAGTCTGATTAGAGGCAGATCAAATTTATAGTTTACAATGTATGATTCCTGAAGTCTATGCTTCGTTCAACAACTGTTAATATTCAAAGCTCCAAAAGTTTTCAATTCTGAACCGAATCGCAAAATAATTTCGAATGATAAAGCAAATGCAATATCATGGGTGATATAAATAACAGGTTTATGGAAATTGTTCATGCAATGGAATCAAAGTTCTTTAAAGATTCGATGCCAGAATAATGTCAAAAAGTGTTTTACTAATATCATCAAATTAAAAATACAAAGATGTGATATGAGGTTGCAGTCTACAGCTAATCTATCAGATTTATATAAGTGTGAATAAACGAATTTTAAAAACTTCGCGACACCAGTTACGTCGCAACAATACAAACTATAATAACGAGACAAATTGTAAAAAACAGAAGCTTCAAAATTTTCATAAAAAATTATATCTAAATTATTTAAAACCTTAATTTACAATTTAAGCTTCTTTTTACAAATTATGAGTTCTTACATAAATGTTACGTTGTGATGCTTACCAAAAACTGTTTATAGATAAATATTAGTGCA
Organism: Eumeta japonica; assembly: GCA_005406025.1. Classification (NCBI taxonomy): domain Eukaryota; kingdom Metazoa; phylum Arthropoda; class Insecta; order Lepidoptera; family Psychidae; genus Eumeta; species Eumeta japonica. Next base: position 130,242 of record BGZK01001418.1, read on the forward strand.
GATGCTATATTTTTTGTCTTTATCTCTAGATCTCTAGAAATTTAATAAATCTAATTTATTTAAAATCTATCTAATTTATTTAAAATCTATCTAATTTATTTAAAATCTATCTAATTTATTTAAAATCTATCTAATTTATTTAAAATCTATCTAATTTATTTAAAATTGAATTTAAAATAATCTATCTAATTTATTTTATCTCTAGAAATTTAATATAAAATTGTGGCACGGAAAGGAGGAGTGTAGGTCCTTACCACAAATATTTATGTCCTGACATAAAAGACGTCTGTATTTTTTGATCTTAGAACACGGGTTCTTTATTCGCTCTATTCTTTCGTTACATTGTCACCAAACAATGCAACCGAAAACAAAAACAATTTAAAATACATACTGACTTTAAAATTTTATAGATAGACTACAAATAATTATCTTGGATAATTATTTCGTAATATAAAAATCAAAAAATAAACTTATATGTCTGCGAATAGTCTATGGGGTCGTCTACATATTACGTCACGCACGGGAGGGGGGTCTGGACAGAACGTTACTAACTGTGACATGGGGGGGGGGAACCGGGGGTTCTTGTAATAGCATTATATTATCACTATTTTCTGTAGATACACTGGATGTCTCTACCTCGACATCATCAATATTGAGCGATTCAGCATCTAAATCTCCATTCTGCAAAATAAATATTAAAAGGCTTGTCACAATTAGCGTTATTTTGTTATTTTAATAATAAATAGCAACTAGAAACACACATCGTTTTGAATAATACACATAAGCTCTCGAGCTCGTTGAGCTGCTACTCGAATTGGTCGAACTTTTTTTACATAATTTGTAGATTGTCGATTAATACATTTACTTGTTCTGAAAATACTTGCTGAGTTCTGAACTGTCAGATGATAAGATAACGCTGCACCAGCAAAAACATAATTAAACATCAAACACTACTAACCTCACGTTGATAAATATACCGCGAATTTTTTTTTATTATGATTTTAAAGTATGATATCACACTGTAAATATACATTACAGCTTATTAGTGTTCCTCGTGTAATTGACAATTAAAAACGTTGGTATTTTGTTATTTATATTCATTTTAAAACAGATTTCACTTTGACTTAAATTATATTAGAATTAAAATACTATTTGATAAGAAATAAGCGTGACTGTCATAGAATTGAAAAAAATGCCTGATTAGTACATATTACTAACATCGCCAGAATGCAAGCACATCCACATTATTTTTTTGTTAAATTGGTTGCTACTGTTATTATTACTTCAGTATTACACGACTTATAACGCAAAGCACTTGATAGTGCTTTATAATCGAAAAAGTTTCTTTTACCTTTTGTCAGCAACTATTTCTGTTGTTATACGCTAATAAGTACATAAAACGGAAATTTTGGATAACATTGCACAAGTAATTTAATGAAGATTAATTTTGTCAGTTTAACACATGATTTAATGTAATAGAATAGAAAAAAAAAAACATCGAAATCGTTTGAAAAACCGATCTCGTCAATCGGTTCTACAAAACTTAAAAACACGATCGCTTGTGAAATTCTATTTAACAAAAAAAAGTAATAAATAAAAAAATAACTTTACGCACCAAAGGGTACTCTAAGAATAGTTACGACCTCTAATAGTAAGTAAATATATTTTTTTGTTATTACCTGTTCCGTAGTAGAGTTTGGTTTGTAATAGTTGCAATACATATTCTAGGCAGCACTTTTCAATTTTTTACACGTCTCGTAATTCGAAACATTTGTTGAAAGTGCAATCGGAACTTTTTATTTCTTATTAAAATCAAATGTAAACATTCTAGGAGACGTGCACTTTTGGATTTCTAACTTTTTTTTTGTTTTCATTGTTGGAGCATAATTTGTTTGCAGTTAGTTTTGTTGCTCTGCTATTATTATATTATTACGATTACTTTTTTTCGTTACCTATTACTTATTGTGTTTTGAAATTATACAATAATACGTTATAAGAATTGTAAAATATGTCGGTTTTACGAGTGAAGTTAAAAAACAAACAAATTTAAAAATTTTTTTCCTTTATATAACTTTTTGTTAATAGCTTATAATTTATAATTAAATATTTTATTTCAAAGGGTATGCATGTTTTTAGAACTTAATGTGACTAAGTTACATCACGTTTACATTTTTCTTTAGTGATACATTTTTTTAATATGATTTACGTCGAATTAGTCTTTGAACTAAAAAGGTTATTATATCAACTGTTGTTTTGGTAAACTAGGCAATGAACTGTGATCTTAAACCCTTGTCCATTTCGTCAACGTTCACTGTGGCTAAACACGCATAGGTTAATACTATTAAACATCGACATTTTAAATGTTAAATGACATATGTCAATAAATAGTAATTAGTCTAATAAATGTAATCTGTGGTTTTGTACTGTTTATGCAAAAGTAATGCAAATGGATTTAATTAGGTGTTGTCGCACATGTTTGTCTAACGATGGCGATATGCGAAAAATTGATACGGCAATATCAATTGCTGGAAATGATGTTCGCTTGGCTGATATTTTAGAAAAATTCTATTCCTGCAAGGTTATATTCATATTTACCGGTTTTTATTAGTTGTTTATTTTTTAATAATGAAAAGAAATATTCTATTTCAGTTTGCTACTAACCAACGCTATATTAATAAAATTATTTACAAATACTGTAAAAGTTTTGATAATATATAAATATTAAGAATTCAAACTTCTATTTGATGGTATTTCAATTCACATACTTATTGAGTAAAATATCAATTTAGTTAACTTTATTTTTTTATGTATCAATTATTTTTTCCATGTGTTTACCTAATACGAATAAAAAAATAAGAATACTAGCAAAATGGGGATCGCGAAATATAATTAACATAAAATATTTATCTAGTATTAAAGACAAATACAAAATCATAAATGGCCATCATAGATTGAAATTTTTTACATTCAATACATATGTATTTATTACACGAGAGCAATTTTAATGGTAGGTTCTCAATTAAATCAATAGGTGTGAAATTCATGCAACCCTAGGTCATTGCTATTTTAGTTTAGGTATTATTAAATCTTAAATTGTGTTACAATTTGTTTTTATTTTTCCAGATTAAATCAGATGATCATCTTTCTAAGTATATCTGCATAAATTGTGTCAGCCAGTTGACTATGACTTATTCCTTCAAAATTCTTATAGACAAAACAGCTAAAAAATTATCTGATGAATCAGTTCTATTTATTGTGGAATGTAATAATGATCAAGATAATGATTGCATATTTGATTCAAATGATGATGCGAAAAATCCTAAAAAACTTACTACTTCCAAAAATTTTTTCATCAAAAAGTCTTCCTGGAACAGTACCATAAAGACTAATTATTTTAAAAAGAAAATTTTATACTGTGTTCATTGTAAAGAAAAGTTTCAGTCTCGTAATGGACTATATTATCATTGTGTAAAGAAACATCCAAACGAAAAGAAATTAGGTAGACACTGTGACTTTTGTAATGACAGGTTCGAAGAGTTTAAATCATTGATTGCACACAGAAAGAAACATTTGACACCTTATTTATGTGAGGCATGTTGGGAGGGCTTTGTTCATTCTCATGATTTAAGTAATCATTTCTGTAAAGCTCGCCAATCCCAAAGTCAAATGGAGCCCCAAAAAATGTTGAGACAGTGTGATCAATGTGGGAAATCATATCCTCCAGGATATATTAAAATGCATATGTTAATACATGGCGAGAAGAGAGCATACAGTTGTAAGTACTGCCCTAAAAGGTTTAAAGTGCCTTGTGCCCTCAATTCTCATGTATTGTGGAATCACAAAAGGACAAGAAATCATAAATGTGAAGTTTGTAATGCATCATTTATATCGGCCAGTGCAAGAAGTATCCATTTTCGCAAACTTCATTTGCGAGAAAAAAAGCACAGTTGTGAAAGTTGTAGCAAAAGTTTCTTTTCAAAATCAGAACTCCAAAGACATAACCTTACACATACTGGTGCCAAGAATTTTCATTGTCATCTATGCGAGAAGTCTTATCAAACAAGATACGGTTTGAACACTCATTTGAAATCACATATGCATATAACTTAACTGTTGTTGCTATTATTGTGATCATTTTTATGGATTAAATATATAAAGTGAATGCATGTTTTTAATATAGAGACAATACAATAAATATTTTGTTGTTCTTATGGATATTGACTGCATTATTAATGGCAGTTAAAGTACCTCAAAACTGTGTTCCTAAAAAGAATTGAAAGCTAAAACACATTTTTATAATGCAATAATGATTGCAATCAGAATGTACTAAATGCACATAGTCGAAAAGACTTTCTGGTTCAAAACCTCTTAATTACCAAAACGAAATTTAATGTTGTATATAGGTATTTACTATAATTACAACAAATGTTCTATATGATGAAGTGTAACTGGAATGACTGCTAAATTAATTCAATAGCCATTTTTAGCATTACTAAGAGAAGCAATATTTAAAATGATATTTCTCATTCAAGTAAAGCATAAAATGTCAACTTCATGTTCATTTCATAAGTTATTGTTAGGAAAATATAAATAATCTTGTAAAAGATAAGCTGAGGTTTTATTTCACAAAATACATTAATAAAATTTATATAGATTATGTGCTCATGATACCCCTAGAGTAATCTTTATTGTAATTATGGTTATGCCCTCAGTAACTAGTAAGCATAATGGATTATACAGTGATCCATTGTGCAGATTGTATATGGGCTGACATCTATAAATATTTCTGGCATTGCTTTTCTAGTACTATAAAGTATACTTAACATCAAAAATACAGTTATAAAACTTACGCATGATCTAGTTTTGAAAACTGCTTTTGGATATCACGCTCCTTAATACAAGCACGATGTACAAATCTGGGTTTTACATATGATTTAATGAAAGTAAACAAATATCTGTACTTACGAGAGAGTCTTACATGATCGTAAATAACTTTCAGTGTCATATGATTGTATGACAATAGGTGAGTATTACATAAATCTTAATGAAAGCTAAAATGGATTTATTACCAATTCTAAAAAGGAAGTGAACGTGCTAATACATACATAATTGAATGTAGTCAGAAGAATAGTTATTGTTTTACTGCAGATATTAGTATTGAACGCATTATACATACTTGACATATTATTCAAGATCAGTATCAGTTAGTATGCCAAGACTGCCCATAAATTGTTTTATTAGAATGACAGGTATTGTAAAATATTTTATTCTACGGTATTATTTATTTATTCATTGACAGATTTGACAAAAGAAAAAAAGATATAAGAAAGTAAAAATGTAATCAAAAAATGTTTTAAAATTGATGTGTCCTTTGAAATGAATTGTAAACGGGTTAAATATCTTATATAAGTGTATATACACTAGGCTCTGGAACATTAATTTTACTTAATAAGAAAAAGTCCAAAAATGACTGTAATTTTCAGAATTACACTTAAATATAAAATGTTTATGATTATCATAATTTTATATTTTAATACAATTTTAACATATTTAGAGTTGCAAAGATAAAATGATTATAGCTTAAATATTTTATATGTAATATGTATATGTAAAACAAATTAGTTTCATATATTTGTCTTTTCCGATTTGTAAGCATAAAGTAAATGTTTTATCTCGTTTTAATCAATACAATTGAAACTGTACTTGAGGTAAGTATCATACATAGATATGTTAGTACACTACGTTTTGAGGTGGAGACATCCACAAGTTTACAAATGTGTAGGGGTAAATGTAGATGATGATTGTTCTTTTGGCTTAAACTTTTCAAATGTTTAGTGTTTTTATGGCAGTTGCACTGACCCCAAAAAAACCAAATTATTATTAAAACAATATTCAACACATAAAAACAAGTAAAGATTCAAATTTAGTTAATTTTTACTTTATGTAGGTTGTAACCAATGGCACAATCTGTTCAAAGCGGTAGATAAGAATTTATTATCCGATTATGGCAGGACCAAAGAAGTGTTATGATTTTACTCTGAGTACATTCATCTATTCCATCATACTTCTTAAAACACTTGGTCCTAATCTTACGTATGAGGTATCATTCGGCACATCATAATACTCCGCATGCCATGTGGTATAAAGTGTTAAATTAAATCCAATATAAGAAAATTAATAATTTGTTTTGTACTATTTAAAAGGAAATAAAAATATTACGTCTAAATAAAGCTTTTATCATAGCAGTTTGTATGTACAAAATTTGACAATTATAGAGCATTGGTCGTAATAGTGTCAGTTGTCCAATAGTTAAGTGCAAAATATTTTGTATAAAATAAATATAATAAATATAAAATATTAAAATAAATATAAATAAATAAAATAAATATAAAATATTTTAAATATTTAATTTTACATAAACAGGATTAATGAGCATGTGGCTGTGGCTAATGTTCTATAATTAATTATCAAAATTTGTATGTATAAACTATGCAATGGGAAAAGTTTTACTTGCACCTACTGACTGATTCAATTTGAACATTATAAGTAACATAGGAATCATTTTTTAATAGCTAAATTATTTATGCATTTTTAATAATACAGTTTATTACAAGGTGACAAAATGAATAATTAAACATTGTTACATAAACTAAAAATTAAACACATTAATTTCAGTCAATATTTTATTAAAAATAATGGCATGAGCACACCTCTGTCACTAAATCTATTTTAATATTTTTGTAGTCACAAGAATGGCACTTAATCTACACAAATGATAAATGTGGTTTAAAAGTCAGTATCAATAAGTAAAAAAAGAAATTGTTCAATACATGAACCTCCATATGAAGTTCTAATAGTTTTAAATAATAGGAATAAAAACACATTTATAAATTTACTTGATGTATACATCCTTCATACTTTTATAATAATTGAGTGTGATTGTGCTCTCAATTCGATTTGGCAAATGTATTGCCGTGTTACAAGTGTAGATCTATAAAATGTCCTTTATATTTGAACATGCAAATTAAATCACTTGAAAAATTAAAAGGCGAAGGATTTTTTTACAAATATGCAGTTGCTCATTATTGAAATATAAATTATTATATGTAAATTATAACTCCCAAATCGAATTATGAAAGCTAAACCGATAACATGAAAAAACTTATTTTTAAACATAATATGGTAAAGTTTTAATTCCTAAACAAATTAAAATTCCATATTATCTTAACATAATGTGACATACATATTTAGGCCATTATGAAATTAGGAAAGTTAGATGACCATTACTCAATATATCAATGGCATAAAGAAGATCATTCATTTTTATGAGATAATGCTCCACCTTTTATTTTGGATTAAGAACTTCTTGTGCATTATGAATATCAGGCTAAAGTCTAAGTTCTAGACAGTTTTCATGTTTCGCCGGTACATCTGTGTTTTAAATATATATAAGTAAATAAGTTTGCATATAAAACACGCTATGTAAGTCCAAGAAAGAGAAACAGTAATGTACGGCGTATTCTTTTCTGTCGTGCTTGTATTGTATTGTATGTACTTACTATACAATGACAACCATGTCCGATTCCACCGATTAAGTATCGCTGACGAAAAATTGAAATTTAAAAATGTTGGTTTATAATAAGTAAATTAAGCGTAACTAATATAATTTGGCACTCCTAAAAAAAATATATTGTTGGTGGCGACTAGATGGCGTTGAAAATAATGAATGTCAAAGAAGATCCAGTTACCATAGATTTTTACATCCAACGTTTTTATATCCATTTATGACAAAACTAGAATTATCCTATCTCTTCATTGCAAATATTTGCCAAAATCTAATTGTAAGTGATGTAGGGAATGTAACAAATACAATAAGACTATTTCTAAAAATATTGTTCGTCTGTTTGAAAATGTGGATTTCCAAAACTACTAGATGAATTTTCATGGTGTTTTTTACAAGTAACTTAAGCATAGCTTGAGGCAACATAAAGAATATTTTTTCTCAATCGACTTATGGAAATTTCGTTGATTTCGTAAAAGTATTCACAAAAGTTTTTGAAATTCATTGATTCCATATGTACGAAGTCGCGGCTACAACTAATCTCATATCGATTAGAACCTACACATATGCATAATCAATCAATATACATATAATCCACTGCTGCTTTCTCTTACTGTTATTTTTACATAGTACAACAAGGGTGACATAAATGAATTATATATAATTATTTTTTATGTTGGGCACAAAATAGTTTTATATTATGATATGTGTGACAACACAGAGGTTTTAATCTAAATATCATAAAATATTTATTAATATTGTTGCATTAAAACTCGACTTTAGATATTTAAAACATTTTGGAAAAGCATGAAAAAAATGCTCTTATATGCTCTAATACTCTTTAATGGTAATTACATTGACATTTCAATTACTTTAAGGTGGATACTATTTTGAATGATCTCCTTTAAAATTTAAAAGGTAAAATAAGACAAAGTATACTCAATACTTTTAAAAAATGCCTTTATGAATATGTATCTATTTCCTAAAACAAAAACAACATAACAATAATATTAGAACTAGCCAATCTGAATTCAATTTTAAAAACATTAATTTCAATAATAATCAATAAATTATTTTTTAAAAGCGAGAAACAAATGAAAATATGTAAATAAAATATTAAATTTATTTAATAAATTATCCACAATACCCATTTGTTGATATTGACCAAAAATTTGAAAATGCTTTTTAGACCATCAATTGTAGAAAAATATGAAATTTACTAAATAAAGGTGATTTCAGTTTTATAAAATCACACTAATAATGCTAAAACACTTTTCGTAACTATTGAATAAGAGTTGCCTTCAAATTCGAGTGTAACCTGAAAAGAAACAAAGATTAAGTCAAACAATAAGTTTACAAGCTGACAAAAATCACATATAAAAAAAGTAAGTTCTTCCATCTTAAATAAAGGACGTTAGTTAAAAAGGTTTGGGTGATTAAATATAAATATTTATGCAACTGGTTATGGATTATATAGGCATATGAAAAAAACACTAAAACAAATATAATCATTACATAAGTAACTATGTTTAATAACATTATAGCAGAAATCATGCAAAAACCAAAGAGCAAAGCAGTATGTGCTATTTTATATATAGTATAGTAATGTGATCATACCTATATTCATAAAATGCTAAAAAATATTATTTATCGTATTTACACCATCAGATATAAAATAAAAAAAAGAAAAATTAACTTTTATGTAATGTGATTCTATAATTGTATGACAGTTGTTTGTCTTGTCAAAGTGAACCACTAAAAAGTTGGTAGCTGGCATATGTTGGATGACTAGACTTATTAGTGTGATGTACAGTTCAAAGATAACAATTTTTGTTAAATATCTCATTGCCTAATAATTCCTTCATTCATAGATTAACTTTAGAGCAGATGAATCCAAATTCTTCCAATGTTTCTGATGAAATGATAGACCCTTTGACAATTTCACAGAAAACAAATTCATCATCTTTTACTAAATAGTGACATTATTGTATATATAGACTTCCTTCACATTTTAAATATTTTAATAAAGCAGGTAATATAAATATTTTGATAATAAAGCAAATATTAAAAAGAAAAATAATCTACAGAATGTACATTGAACATTTTCAACTTAATTATTAAATGGTAGATAGGTGATCACACAATAGAGTCATATTCAGTATCAAAATAATAGAATAATAACCTTAACAGTGTCAGCAAATTAAAAAAAATGTTAATCATAGCAGGATTACTTTTTCTGTCTCTCTTTTGATTGTTTTATTACCAATACTGCAAATATATTTATATCAAAAGCATATCCGTTGATCTTTTTTGATATTTGATTTGTAGGGGTATACACAGAAAAACCCAAATCAACTTTAGGTATTTCTAGTACCCTCAATGATTTGAACTTATTTAGGCAACGATCAAGTCAAGTAATTATATAATTCCAGGAATATCCAAGTGACTATTAGTTAAATTAGCATCCCAGCATAATTCCTGATATTTCCTTCATCACATAAATCTTTAAAAAACTGTGTATTCCTATACTTGTAGCCCATATAGTATAATATTCTTCTAGGCGTTTCAATGTCTAACATCTTTAATTAAGTTTCTTTGAACTGATTCCTATTTGTCAATTCAATGTTTATTGGATCCCATATAACGGGTCCATATAGCAGAGTTGTAAATAAACTAACCTTTATTTCATCATTTATAATAATTGATTGATCTCAAAATACTTTGGTGTATTTTATTGGCTTATGCTGTGATGTTATTTATGTCTTAATGTAATTCTCATCTGTTAAGGCACATCAGCTAGTACCACAATTCATCTCCAATATATTAGGTTGAGGATAAAGTTTTTTCATATTTTATAAATAAAAATTAGCAGTGAAATCTCTTTGGTTGTGTTGATTGTATCTGGCTAGTTTTGATACTATTAAATAGATAACATATTAGAAAAATAAAAAGTAAAAATAGTGTCCCGACATTCTTTTATTGTTTTTTGGTTCATCAAAATTAGTGAATCTAATGTAAAAATTTGATACATTTTGAAATTTTATTACAGAAAAGGGAAAAATGAGACAAGCCGCGAAAAATTTTTATGACGTTTATGGACCTAATCCAATGTTGATAAGAATAACACAAAATTGGTTCAACCGTTTTTAGTACAGTAATTTTGATGTCAAGATGAACCTCGCTCTGTTCAACTTATTACAGATAAAGCGCGATGTCATTTTAAAGAAAGTAGAGTAAGATCGGCATATTAGTTCTTACGACATAGCTGAAGAGCTGGGGATTAACCACAAAACAATTTTGACCCATTTGAAAAAAGTTGGATACTCAAAAAAGTTTGATACTTGTATCCCACATGAGCTCACTGAAAGAAATGTAATGAATTGTATACTCATTTGTAGTTCTCTATTGAAATATAATGAAACTGAACCCTTTTTGAAAAGATTGATCACTGGTGATGAAATATGGATTACCTATGACAAGAATGTACAAAAAAAATCATGGTCAAATGGTAAGTAAGCTTCACGACTATAACGAAACCCGAATTAACTTGTAATAAGTTTATGTTATGTGTATGGTGGGACAGCAAAGGCATTGTTCATTATGAGTTTTTACCGCCGGGCAAAACCACCGGACCTTATATTATTATTGGTAATGATTTATTTCCACTACTTAATTGGAAAAATTTAGGCACATTTCCAGACATTAGATCGCAGCTTATTCAATTTCTATGACTTAGAGAGCTTATTATTTATGTCTTCTGGAAGAGTATAAATAACGCCTTCACTATAATACACCTAAATATCTTCAGATCTTCTGCAAACAATGAATTAGTTCGTTGTGCGTCGTTGTCATTCACAATAACACAAAATAACATCAGTCCAAGGTAGATCATTCTGGAAATCTTCATGAAACCTCAAAGTACCTAAGATGATTGATTTCAATTTTCAAATTTCAAATTTCAGAGATCTCAATTAATATGCTTTTTAGGTAGAGTTCAATATTATTGCGGATTATTTTCTCAGAATTATGGCAAATTTTAATGTTTCTTATTTGCCTATAGTTGTTACATCTTTTCTGCTTCCAGATATAAAAATGGAATAATTAAGACATAGAAACGAAAAGGTTCACACAGACAAACAGCACATTCACTCAGGAAAAAATTCAAAATTGAGCATTACATCCCTTGTATTAATCTAGTGACAGTACGTCCTTCAAAGAATCGTCGTAATCTCAATTTTACGAAGATGTTAACTTTTGTAATACAGTGGACCCCCGGCAATCCTGCCCCTGTCTAATCTCTGGCGCCTCTTGTAATTCGACATGCCTATCTCTGTTGAATAATGCATGATTAAACATAATTTGTCGGATTACAAGGTACTCTTTTTCAAAAAAATCTGGACTATAGGGGGTGTCTCAAGTAGTACTCTATAATATGCCACTCTATATTGATCTGTAATTTGTGAGATTATAAGGTACACTTTTTCAAAAAAATCTGGACTATAGGGAGTTTTAAGCAGTACTCTATAATCCAACAAATTCAATAGTCCGACACAGCCCTGCCAAACGTTTGTCGGATTACCAGAAGTCCACCAAGATTACTAACTATTAAGATTAACCATGGTATCACTAATTATCACAGTTAATCTTGTCCAGGATATTAACCATTATGTCATGTATCATAGAATCTCTTCTTTCATATATGCTACTAAAGAATCTAACGAGTACACAATTTCCAGTTCCTACGTCCTATTATCATTCTAATTCATGGTGATCTGAGGTTCGTTTAATTTTTAAAACTTCCAGAAATAAATCTGATCGTCTTATATATTTCCTTTTTACTTTTAACTTTTTAAAATTGTTTTTGTCATCTCTAACATTTTGCCAACCAAATGTTAATCCATCTAATTGCCTGATTTGTTTTGATATGGACACCTAAAATGATAATGTTTCATTATAAATGTTCTCCAAATTTGTATTTAATTGGAAGATTTTTTAACTTCGATCTTCTTTTTTCATTGGTTTATTGCAATTTTTTTTGATTCATTTCATTGTGTGAAGGTAAGATTGGCTTTAAAACTAATTGAATTGTTTTTCGATTCAACTTTCAACATCAATTTAAAAGCATCATTTGATGAAAAGTGAATTTTCACTTGTCTGACCTTTCTCCAGCAAACGTGGCAAACTTTATCTGTTTTCATCTCAATCCCATTGTCTTTTGGTAACAATTGCACTATATCAATTTATCATGTAACAGACTATCAATACCTGTACTTTTATCTGATTATGAGATATTACATCCAATGCAAGCTTCTTTATGCTTCGTATCTTTACTTTCCCAAATTCATTAATCAATGTTAATATCAAAGACGCTCATCTCCAGTAACCCATTTGCCTTATCCCACTAATATTTTTTATACATTCACACTAATATCCTTAAGCGTTTTGATATCTTTTTCAATAGTCCACATATCATTTTAATATCCTTTAACTCCTTCAAGACTTAAGATATTTCAAGCATAGTGCTTCCATATTAGCCATCATTTTACCTTTGACGTCGCGTCGGTGCTTCCATACTATCATAATCATTATCCTTTTCATCTGACTCAACAATACCCAATTCAAAATAAGATTTGTTACAATGCCAGTTAATAAGTGCAATTTCTAATAAAATGAAAAAAACTTTTTTTAAATAGATTGTTATAGAAGCTGTTCTTTTATGAAATCATTTTTTGCAATGAATTAAGAATAAAGGAAAATTCTGATATTTTCCTTAAGTTTTTTTTATAACAGTTTACACATAACTCTATCTCCGGCGCTATATTACTGATGTTATATCAGAAAGTTGTATTGAGTATATAAATTAATGCTTACAATATACAAAGAGAATAAAAGAAATTAATTATTTTTTATTATCATTCATATTCATAAATTGCATTGTACATGCACGGTAATGCAGTTAGTATTTTCTGAAAACACTGTGTTTTAATAGTATCTATGCCTTAATACTTATTTTTATTTTTTGATCAACAATTGTGTTAAAGTCAGCACAAAAAAAGGAAAGGAATGGAATTGAGACACATATAGGCTGTTGATTATAAGCTCAATTTAGTGTCTATTGGTCATATCCAAAAAAGTAGTGATGACTTTGTAATATTTTAAATGATGCTTTGCTGCTTAAAAAAATGCAAGCCGCAAGTCACATATATACATACAAATACATAATCACCCGTGCTTCAAAAGTTAAAATCAAGGCCTATATGATACATAACTTCCTCCATTTCTGGCCTATAATATATCTGTTCTGTCTCCTCTGCTTTGCGATTACCATTCGACAGCTGGCTAGAATTTGCTGCAGCATCAATTTCCTTATTCTCGCTTTCCAAACTATCAGTGGTGTTGGTTGACGTACTTAATGTTGGCAAGCCCAAAATAATTCTTATCTGATTGGTGAGATGCGGTGCTGATATGATTTGATGGTATATGCCTTCAGCAGCACTTAAAATACTATCAACATCTAATTTCATTGATAGTTCATTTACATGCTGGAAATAAAAATATTGAGATAGATTAGTGTCGATAACCATTTTTATTAAATATTACAATCTAAAAATTATACATAAAAATTACAATAGGATTAGATGCATCCTAGGATGGAATAACATGCAGCATGCAACCTACTGTTGATTTTTATGTACCTTGAAAAAGCAATTCAAAGGTCAGCAGTGAGTTACATGCCATATATTGCAGACATACACCACAGAATATCATAACATTTTCTCTAGTCATAACATAAATGAACTTACTTTCAAAATTTCAGCAAATCCATAATTATTATTCATGATGACTTCTTTTTCTGAATCCAGTATTGCAACGGCTACAAGCAAATGGAAATTTATACATGGTAATCCCGTCCATAGTACTTCCCATAATCTGCAAAAATTTCATGAAACTAATTGTTCTATCATGAAAACTAGAATAGTTATATTCAAACAGGTCATAATATATTAACATTTTTAGGTTAGCTACACATGTACATACATTGAGCAAGAATTGTCATAAATAAGTAAAACTTGAATCTGATGCCTCAAAATACACATTTATTATATTTCAATGTATGATTTATTACATCATTTTGTTTTCATCTTTTTAGTTCACATGTACACAGTCGGTTTTTTAATTTTGTAATGAACTTTTTCATTTTGCTTTAACAATACATTAAGATTGCTTTCCCGTCATTATCAATGTCAATGTCGTGTGTGATTGCAGATTGCAAAAGTTGTGCAAAAAAATCCCTAGGTCATATAAATTTATATTTTTCCATTTATTACACTGATTATAATAATTTTTGTAATTCAAGTATTAATTAGAACATATTCATTACTTTTGTGATATTTTTAACAATATAGTAATAATCATTATTGAAATAAACAGGTTATTTACTCCTCTTAAAGAGGGAGCACTTTAGGTACATGTACCTAGTACTCCTGATGTAAAAGAGTGGAACTCTTGCGAAGTTACACTTTAGTTTTCATAGACTATGATTTTTTTCATTGTAACATCATTTTCAAAATTGTGTGTTGACATTACAATAAATGTAAGTTGAGAGAATACTTGATGAATTTTATGACTTTCGCTGTAGCTTAAGAAAAGAAGAAATTTGCCAGACTTCAATTGGCATTTGGTGATAAAACTCCATCTCGTAGCTGTGTATTCCTGGTTCAGTAAATGCAGACGTAAACGTGCATTATGTCGTGCTCTCTGATTTATGTGAAGGGTGGCTAGCAGTTACCGAAACTAATATTGATAGTCTAGAACAACTAATTGAAACTGATATGAAAATGAACTAATTGAAAATGATACTAGTAAATTTGTACTGGATTAGATATTGGTACAAGGCAAGTGCAAAACATTTTGAATGTACATCTGAAGTTTCGGAAGGTTTGCACTCGATGAATATTGCATGATTTAGCATATGACCAAAAATGACTGCATGTAGAGTGTTGTAAAATGATAAAAAAATATAATGGAGATCAATCATTAGCTATATATACCAGAATCATAGACAAGAGCTGGATATACTGATTTAAACCTGAAAGGAAAATTCAATCAGTAGAATGGATCTTTTCATTTGAAAATTTGGTAACAAAAATTATAAAAGTCAAAGCATTGGTAAGAAAATGGTTGCTTGTTTTCAGTAAATCTTTTAGATCGAAAATACACTGCAGTATCTCTTCAAACTAAAGGACAGCAACAGCAAAATGCTACGTGAGTACATGCTCGTTCAGAATGTTAATAAAAAGTTCACAAAAACCAGCCTTTAACATGACAATGCGTCCACATATACCGTTAAGGTCGCAAATGAGTTTTAACATTTTGAAGGCCACAAATATAAAACTAATGACGTATCCGTCAGACAGTCCAGATCTTGCACTGTGTGACTTTATTTTATTTTAGAAAATTTGCAGGCATCCCTAAGGAATTGCTTCTTACAATGGTTCCGAAAAATGAAAAATTCATAATGAGGGAATACATTTCGAGAAACAATAAACATATCATAAACATAATATGTGGTCTTATTAATGAAAATCCTGAAATTTTCAATATTGATTATATACATTCATTACGCGGAACAAGAAACAAGAGAATTCTTACTTACAAAGTTTCAGGTTGCATAATGCTTAAATATTGCTTAGGACTGTAAAATGATCTAGGAAACATTTTCTCAATTTTGAAAGACCTATTGGATGATATGTCTCCCAATATGATTGTGCAATTTTTTATCCTTGCCATTTTATATTTTAAGGTTACTAAATTTATATATACAAAATGTAGCTTATAATTATTGCATTATTTAGATGAAACGACGGACACTTCATTGCCATTAGAAATTTCTAGGTAATAAAAAATACCACATACATATGTAACTAGATAAGTGTGAAAAACATAATCGTCTTTGTTATCGCATAGTCAGATAAAATGTCTAGTAGGGTAGTGGTAATTTATGCAAACCTACTGTGAGGTTTTTTACTTTTAGCCAGGGACAAAAAAATTTTTTGTACTTTCATAAATGTGCCTTAAAAAGTTTATAGTAAAATGAAAAAGAACATTCTAGGAAAACCCTACCATGCATAGTGTGAGCAGCAGATTATATTTGTTATGCTGGTATGAAAGATTTTTTTTTAATTTATAAATTATAAACTATGCAAGCATTTAATAAGCTATTTTATTTATTTTTGAAAAACTATAGTTTACATAATTTCTAACATTTTAGATAGTATTTTATTTCATTGAGCCAAATCATAATACACAATTATGAACATTAAATGTTTTCATGCTTAACACTTATCTGTTGGGCTATAGATATAAAAATATTTTTTTATCATAAAAATTAAATTTATAATTAACTTAAAAGGACTTACTTGACGATATCAATATAGGAGAATTCCCTTTTGAACCAAACCAGTAGCCAACGAAAGCAAAAATACATGTTACTAGAATCTCTTTGGATCAGGTACTGCGCAAAGTCTGGGCATACAAATGAGATAATCTGGTGTACTTGAGCCAACTGGCTCAACATATCTGCTTGATCCATATTGAAATTTGAAGCCTGTAAATTTTAGATTGTCAATTTCTATATACCTAAAAATATAAAACTTTACAACATAATTAAGATTTTAATTAACATTAATGATATGAAATGTATACTTACAATACGATTGAAAAATATAAAACACAGTTATAATTTTTTCAATTGTATTGCATGATAAATATAAGAAATCATCCTAGAAAATATGAATAAAATGTAGATTATTTAAATGAAAGCAAATTAACCATCATTGAATAGTCACTCTGCAAAACAACAATAGAATCTACTCTTCTGAATATGGAATGGGAAGGGAAGGATTTGGGTCACCTCTTCATATAAAATTCTTACAAACGTTCACAATACAAGATCGCCTACATACAATCGTAGACCACACAATTGATTTCACAATATAAATCTTTTTTTTACTAGTGAAAAATTAAATTCTAAAGATACAAAAAAAAATTTTAAAGATGAAATTTAATACTAGACTCTTAATACTTAGAAGGCTGTAATGTGATGAGTATATGTAATAATCACGTCCACTAACAAAGTAGTGGAATAAAATTTCCCAAAAAAAATCTTAGGGTACCTCCGTTACACGTAAGATGGAGATATTTTTTTTCCTTCATCTATTGCATGGTGTGAGGTATTTTTGGATAACTTATTCAAAAGTATTATGAGTCTGTGAAAACCATTTTTCGATTTACTGATCCGTTTGCGAAATATTAAGCTAATTTTTGTTAGAATGACATGTATCCCCGCGCCAGATAAATGTTTATTCTTCAAAATGTGAAAAAATGCACAACAATAAAATTAAAAGGAAAACTGTCACAGCAGGCTAATAAGTTAACGAGTAATAGTCGACCAATTTATAAAATGTATTTGAAGAACTAAAAAGCAAAACATCATACAAATTACATTGAAAATCACTTATAAATGTGTAAAAGAACACAAATAGGTTGTGCAACATAGGTGGCGAATGTAAATTTATGAACCATGTAAAATTATGGAAATATAAAATTGTAACATCCTTAACACCCGTCTTATATAAGCAAGTTTTAGACTTTAATATTCGTTAAACCATGAATTCAATTAATAGGTTCATAGCAAGAAGCAAAAACCCCTCTTCTTAGTTAGCATATTGTCATAGAAAAACTGCAGAATCCTACTCTGCGCGCGACTCGACAGGCACTTAATCAGTTTTTTATTCCAACTGAAAATCTTATTGTGTTACGTAAGGTTTGCTGTAATTTTTTATCATTAATCCAGCAATACTTTGCACTTTTACTATTTAAATATTTGCTGCATAGTAAGCATTTTATGCAACAAAATATGCAGTAAAGCTTGATGTAGTAACTAGATGAGTTACAAGTGGATATGAATAAGTATTACTTTAATCATTCATATTAACTTCAAATCTTTGTTATTATTTATATTATGAAAGAAAGTGATGATTCATTAAACATTAACATACTTTTTAATGAGTATAATAGCTATACATCATTACATTGAAGTGTAAAAGATTTTTTTTTGGAACAGTTTTAATATATCATATAATTTCTCTTTAGATGTAATTTTAACATTTCTATAAACATAAAGAAAATAATGAATAAAAAATAGCACAACTTCAGTAATAAAGAATTAGTTTCTATTGCTAAACGACTGAATATTGTGACAAAACAAGTACGAGATTGGTGTTGTTTAGATTTATTTCTGTTAAGTCCATTTATATATCTGCTTTGAATGGAAAAACAAGAAATACTATATCAAATAATCGTTATAATAAACGATTGAGCACTATCATACATAAAGTAAATTTTGCTTATCAAAAATACCATTTTTTTTCATAGCCCTTAATGTGTTATTTACGAATTTTTCGATGTTTTAATGGAAGATGTGACGAAACTCCACGGAATGCAGTGAGCGCTAAACCGTGTGTTACAGTACTCATTCATCGCGGTCGTTTTTGAGCGCGGGACCGTGCATCCCTCCTTTGCTTTTAAACAACTTTATCTTAGTGAAAAAGTAAGATTAGAAAGTTCGTTTTCAAATATTATATCCTAATTTGTATGTGATGAAACACTAATAAAGCTATTTGCAATAACACAGGACAATATTGCTACAAAGTATTGTAATAAACTTGGTTTCTTAATTTATCCTTAAAAATGAAATTGCAATGAAACTGATGTTACATTGTTATCTAAACTTACGATTTTTTCCATGAAACCCACGAAACACCAAAAGCTGTCCACCTCGTTTCCCATTACCAAAAGTATAGGCGCTAATATGTCGCTCATGCCCTGGACATAACCCAAGTCGAAATTGTACATAACGTAAGTCATCAAAATGTCTGATAGAGTAACCAAATTCTGATTGTTATCACCGGCGTAAAAGTTATGAGTTCTATCTGTTCTGTTCACATCTTTCTCTACTAAACTCTTGCGGTCTCTATATTCTGAAAATCTGGATTCTTGATCTTCTGTTATTGATCGCCACTGTAGTTTCATAGAGTAATATTCTTCTGTTTTTTTCTTTTGATATGCTTTAATTTCTGAGGAAGTCATGTCCCATTTGTAGTATTGTAAAAGATATTTCCAAACTATGTTCCTGATTGAATGTGCAACTCCCTAAAAAAATAAATTCCTTATTTTCTTTAATTACAAAAATTATGGCATATTAATAATGTTGAAAGTGATATTCTATTTTTATTCATAAAACTTAATGTTTACAGTTTCAACCTCTTTTCTCCCAAAAGCAGATCAAATGATGCATTTTGCCTAGAAAAAATAGCACAACTATCAAATGTCCAGAGCACATTTAATGAACAATTATTATATCTTTAAAAATTAAAAACAAATAATATACGAACTCCTCTGAAAATAAGCTGTTTGACTCCCTCTGCTTCATGGATTCTTCCTTCGGAGTCCTTTAAACCATCCCATTTTTCTGTTGACAGTGGTGAACCTCTGAAATCCAAATCGTTACATCATGGACAATTGTTTCTAAAACAATGTACATTAATAACAGATTATTCTAAAAAAAAAGCATAACAATCACTTGCTTGCCAAATGTGTATTATTTCAAAAATAATATTAAAAATTCTACATATTTAATTATATAACTTTGTTTTACTTTATAATGAAAAATAAATATAAAAAATTATGAAAAGGTAAATTACTTATGATAATGATTAAACTATTGAATAATTTTCTTTTATTCCTTTTATATCTTTGTTAGGATCAGAGATGTGT
Organism: Eumeta japonica; assembly: GCA_005406025.1. NCBI lineage: Eukaryota > Metazoa > Arthropoda > Insecta > Lepidoptera > Psychidae > Eumeta > Eumeta japonica. The sequence continues at coordinate 150,640 of BGZK01001418.1, forward strand.
ACAATGGCATATGTACAAGAGAGAAAGAAAATGTATACATTATGCCAGATTTCCGTTGCTCTTATGGGTGGATGGATGGGACTTTGTTGGCGCACAAGGGCGTTGTCGCCAATTAGTATAGCCTTCATTTATGTAAATGTATATATTTATGTGGGTATAAATTATATAAAAATAATAGATGTAATAGCATTGCTCTGTAGATATTGCACATACAAAGATGGCAAATTATAGTTCTTTTGTCATCTATATGCATTTTAAGTTATATAAAAAAACAGATTTGATAAATGACAACTCACTTTATATTGATTGCTTCGGAAAAGGCAAAAAATAAGAACACTATCTACTAAAATTTTTGTTTACAAAAAAAAAAGATGTAAATGTTCACACCTAATTTTTTTATGTGGTAATAAAAACTTATATGTTTTTTTAGTGTCATGTCAATAAAAGACTGAGATCAGAACCAAACTGATTTATTTATTATTACTTTCCACTAGTGAGATATTATAATCTTAACACTTATGAACTACCAACATGACACTTCCCTTCTACATTTTAAAATATGATTTAAATAATTTTATAGCTATGTAAGGCTATTGACATATTCACAGAAATATATTAAAACAATGTGATTTTCCTTTACAATTCCTAAGGGAATAGGTAGTCAATCAATCAAATTTATTTGAATAGTGTAAAGAGATAAATGCGGATGCATGTATTGCTTCTTATTGGTTATTATTATGCTTTGACAATGTATAGCTGCTTGCCTGCAAGGACGACCTATCGGAACCTGCTCAGCTGCGCCGACATGCGCTGTGGTTCTTTCCTAAATATCAACTAGCAAAAATCTAGATTTATACTGTTGTTGTATATATAGACACGTGATTTTTTTTCGCTTTAACTTTATATGGCACTGGACTTTGTTTTTCAACAACTGTCCTTTTAGTCTATTTTTGACAATGCCTAGAATAGTCTCGTAGCGGCACATCTCCCGGGAGAGCAGTTCTGAGTCGGCCCTGGGCCTACGTTTCCTGTGCGGCCTGCTTGTTGTGCACTTGCTCGCCGGTGTCGGACCGCAGCAAATCCAGACGACCACACAGGCGCCGCTCCGATAGTGCCACGTCTGGCTCACGTCCCGTCGTGCTGTGTTCTGTATTTGTATACGAAAATAAAAATCTGCTCAACGCCGTGTATCATTTTCATTTTTTATGTTAGCACTTTTGAACACTCCGTTAATAGAACGAGCAGCGTTCTCTACTGCTCCGTTGCTTGCAGGGCGGTAAGGTGCAATTAAAGTGTGTTTCACTCCGTTCCGGTTTAAGAATAGGCCAAATTCGGGCGAAAAAAACGGTGGATCATCGTCGTTGACGTTCTCTTCGGCGATCCGAATCGAGTGAATACTCTTCTCAAACAGTTAATCAACGCTGCCGCTGACGTACTGCTAACATTTTTCCTTCGAACCGTTTCAAGTGTGTATCAGGAATAAAAAAAAAATATTAAAAAGGTCTTGAAATATCGAGGCCTAGGCGAGACCATGGTTCAGTCGGCCACGGCCATGAATGCAGAGGCGCGGGGGCGGTGTCACGCAGCGCACGGTATGGCTCGCTATCGTGCACCGTGCGCTCTATATCATCGTCTAGGTTTTCCCACCAGACGTAGTTACGGGTGATCTGCTTCATTTTAACTATTCCGGGACGCCCAACGTGTATCTCGTTCAACAATGTGCTCCTCAATGCCAATAGTATTATAACCCTGTAACCTTATATTAAACATCCCTGATTGATTTGTATTCCCTTTTACTTGCAGATACCAGAATATTACGTATTCATAGATCTTTCTTAACAATGGGTTCCTTCACGGTCTCAATTTTGACATAAATTTTTAATTTAACAACTGACAAGGAAAGATTAATACTAAGATTGTGGTTTTTTGATCTTTGTAGCACAGCTCTTAAATTTGAAAAATGTGTGGCGTCTTTTCTCAGTATGCAAATATCATCTGCGAACACTGCAGTGGATGGCAAGCCACTTGCTTCTTCTATAATTTTTTGAAAATTTTTTAGCAAACAATTCATTTCGAACGGCATACAATATATTAAAGGTATATTAAGCCGACGTAAGTGGTAATCACAGTCATCAATTATGAGTTCTTTTCCAGTAAGCATTGCTGGAAAGCATTGGATATGTCTAGTTTAGTGTATAGCTCTCCTCCGTTCAGTGTAGCAAACAAGTCTTCGACACGCGGTAACGGATAGTGGTAGTCTTTTAACAGGGGATTTATTATAATTTTATAATCATCACATAAACAAATCTCACCATTGGTCTTAATAATGGGCACTATGGGTGTTCCATAATCTTATCTTTCTAACTTGTATATAAGCCCCCCAGATCAAGTTCGCCAGCGGGCAGCGGCCGCGCCTTCTGAATACAAAACATAGATGCAAACATGGCTTAAAAGTGTCTAGCTTAACCCTTCTGCAATACCTCCGAAAACTCAACTTTTAAAGAGTTTGCTATCCAGTCATTAACAGTTATATGATGGCATTCCACTATTGTTATAATATAGCCGAACTTTAATTGATTAATCCAGGTGGGACCCATCAACGGGGAACTAGAGGTTTCAATAATAAATAACTTAAGAATAGTCAATACAGATCAGGTGTATCACCATTATATAGTTCAATGTCTCAATAACATCACTAGAGTATAATTTTAACAATAATATTTCAATTTGAATAGGTAATATTTTTTAAATTTATATTATAGAAACAATTCAAAATAGCTGAAATCTTGCTACCAGTGCCTATTTCAAATTTATGACATATTTTCTATTATTAAGTGAATACAGTAAGGTCCATTTTTATATCCATTTTCATAATGAAGTAGTCATTACTAGATGTTAAATTATAAAAGTGACAATTACCCTCATCTGAGTTTGAATCCTTTAGATAGTACTTTAGACTGGTACCTTTTTGCATCAGTGACACTTTCACTTTTGTGATTGTGGCATATCACTTTCAAATGATGTTTAACGTGGTAAGAATCACATAAATAGCTTTTGAAACGACACATGTTGACCGCATGGTCCAGCTGGTCGCAGCACCGATCTAAGCCGTCCGCGCCGCGTTCGCTCCGCCGCCGGCTGCAGCGCGCACGTCGTACTCGCGTGTCGCTTCGCTGCTACGAGAATGCTCGCCAGCTCCACAGCCCGTTTGCAGTCAAAGTTTTTTTCCAGCAGTCTGGATCGCATTTCCTCGCTATATAATCCTGACATTAATTGATTGTGCAGGTTCTCCTCTAGCCTAGCACCAAATTGCAGATTTTGCGTAAATTTTTCAGTCCTTATAGAGAGATGCGAATGACTTCCCCCTGCATCCTTTACTGCAAGTATGTTTTGATTAACGCGACGATTTGATTGAAGTTTTTTGCCTTCAGTTCATTCGGTAATACAAATCACAAATTAGGTTATGACACATGCCACCTACTAACCTTAATGTGGCTACTTTGAGTCCGTCGACTATGGCATTTAACTAGGTCAATAAATTGCTGCACTTAATGTACATAGCTATCCCAATTTTGTGATGCGACGATAAACGGTTCTACCTTTCCTCTTGGCATGATTAAAACTAGTGATTTTATTTTAAAACACCAACTGCACCAATGTTATGTTAATAAAAACAGAGATCCGAACCGAACTGATTTATTTATTAATACCCTTCACAAGTGACATACTATAATCTAAACATTTATGAACTACCAACTTAACATTTAGGCCACTCTTCAAAACCGAATTCAAGCAATTTCAAAAGATTAAATGACATGACACAATTTTGTATAACATTAATACTATACACAAAATCCTTGCAATTTTATTGTAATATTATTCAGACAGAATGCTTTTATTAGCATCGAATATTATGTATATTTTTGTACCTAGGTATAGCTGGACGAGGTGACAATTGTGGCTTTACACTGATGACTTCATACTCATCTGTTTTTGTACTTGTCGTAGCTTCTTCTAAGGCACTCATGCTTTTTGAAAGCTGATCTACAACTTCTGGTGACATATTTCTCTTATCATAAGAACCATTGCTTCCATAGTACACTGAATATAGAAATTAAAGAAAAAATCAACTGAGAAATTGAAATAATTCCATTAATAATATTATAGTCCTCTCCTAGTGGACAAAGTTAGAAACATATATCAGCTACATTTCATGAACTAAGCTCAATGCATTGTGATTATATAGACAAACTAGTTTCTGCCCGCGTAGACATATAACAAATTCTTCAATTTTGTATATAGACTTATTGCGCTCTCAAACAGATCCCGATTGCTATCCCATGCTAGATTCTGATCATGAACCTACTGTCTACGTCAATTTGTCTTACTCTTGATTTCGGTCCTGCTTGATTCTGATTCCAAACTCGGCCTTGACTTAAATAGATTCCAATTCTGGTTCAGCTGTAGATCCCAGTCCCACTTCCAAATCTGTTTTCGGTACTGTTTCTTATTCCTGATTCCAATGATGCTATTCATGTTAATTCTAGTCCCATACTCGATTAGAACCTTGGTCCCATTCTCGATTTCTATCCCTATCGGTTTTCAATATTGATTCTGCTCCCAGTGTCACTTATGATTTAGGTTCTATTACCGATTACAGTTTCAATTTGGACTAAGCCAGCAAATGCAAGTTATAAATTAAATTTAGGCTATATTATAGCTACTCATAAGTAAGACTGAAGTTCGTTATTTTAAAAACAGGATTTTCATCAATCAAAATAAAAACAAAAATTATACATAGTTTTTTCCTTTTATCAAATCTATACATATAACAATAATATATTGAAAAACACATAATAATAATAAAAACTCTTACCAATTTAACAACACCCTACCTATTATAGTTACTCTCACGAAGTACAGGATTTTATTCAAGTACAATAAAACCAATGAAAGTCATGTGTAAGGTTTTTTTCTAACTATAATAATGTAAGTTACTAATTAAGTGTCTTTACAGATATACATACAGAATAGCCTTCATAAATTACTTTAAATAATTATTTTCAATCAAAATACTAAATTATGCAATATTTCAAGAGAACTTTTCTGTTTGTGAACTGATTGGAATGAACACTTGGCTGCAACATGCATTAACATGCAGCATGCAACCCACTGCTAACCCTTAAATCTATTCTAATTCTCTATCTTCAACTACCAATCCCTATCTAAAGAGTTGAATATTTATTTGAGAGGATTGACAGATATCGAACATCTAAGTGTTATTTTTTTATTTGTCTTAGTCCACTAACCATTATATTGTTAATATCTATTTTGTTGGTTCTTTTTTAGCACTCCTTATGCCTTGGTGGATGTAACTGTATACATTTTTCTGAGAATGTGCCCAGTTGGCATGAAACGATATAATAAAATTTTCAATAAAACTTAAATTTAAAATATAACGATTAGCGGACTAAGATAAATAAAAATTAAACATTTACGCAAGTGTTCGATATCTGTCAATCCTCATAATCAATATTCAATTCTTTGGATAGGGATTCATAGTGGAAGAATAGATCGAGGGTCAGCAGTGGGTTGCATGTTGCATGTTAATGCATGTAGTAGGCAAGTGTCTATTATGGATTTCTGTGAATTAACACTTCACACAATAGAATGATAGGAATGAAAATTAAACACTAAATCTTATGGAAGGTTTGTCACAATACATCAATGAAAACAGAATTCAAATAGGTTGTGTTTTCTGACATTGCATG